>JAUKPP010304975.1:0-19159 GCA_032273245.1 Phyllaplysia taylori
CTCTCTCTCTCTCTCTCTCTCTCTCTCTCTCTCTCTCTCTCTCTCTCTCTCTCTCTCTCTCTCTCACACACACACTCATTCTCACTCTCTCTCTCTCTCTTCACCCACTCCCTCTCTTTCTCTCTTTCCTTCTCTCACTCACTCTCTCTCACTCTCTCTCTTTCACTCACTCACACTCTTATTCACTCTCTCTCTCTTCTCCATCATTGTCAACAGGACCAGAGCTCCAGTCGTCACATTTGACACGCCATCTGCTGGACAGAGAGAGACAACTCTGTAGTCAGCTGAGATGTGCACAGGTTAGTGCCGTAATACCACAGCAATTTTGGTTTCTACCAGTGTGTTTAAGGGGAGGAGATAGATGGTTGTGGTGGGGGATGCACATCAATTGGTGCTTTTTCTCTTTAGCCTAAATTATTTAGAAATTTCAGATCACTAGTGTTGTGTTTATAATTTGAAGTTATATTTAAAATTTAAGTTCAAAAGTTTGGTTTAGTTACCAGTTTTACGTCTCCTGCAACATTTTAAGGTCATTTAAGAGACGGGCTACTTAGACCCTGCCTGTTAGGGCCAACCCGGGCTGAGATGGTAAAAAAGCCCAGCAGAAAAAATCCCTTATCGTCCGTGCTCGGGATGGAACTTAGGTCTTCTGCATGACAGGCAAAGAGCTTAACCATTATGCCACAGCGCCTGTAGTTCGAAAGTGTTGTTTGATATTTTTATTCTTGCATTTAGGTAAATAGAACATAAAAACATTATAATTTTACTTGGTAAACTTATAATAGTATTTTCAGGTAATGAATAAATTACAACATTTTTCTACCACCCAGACTGTGACCAAGTTACAGGATCTCCTCACCAGCCTGCAGACGACCTCCGACCTTCCCCATAATGCGACCCCCAGTGTAATGACCTGCGTAGAGGCTCTGTGCCATACACAGCCATTGCTGCAGACGTATACAGCGGCTGTAGAGAGGCACATGGGCTGCTGCGTGCTGTTGCACCGGGCTATGGGCAAGCTCCTGTCTGTGCTGTTGGCTGTATTCACAGAACTGGCACAGAAGGTCTGTAATTTTAGTCTTGGAAAAAATTATGTTGGGACTCTTTCACTTACTATTTACAAAATAGTATTGTAGAAATGTGTGAGCTTGTTACTCATAGCATATTATGGTATGTCCTAAAAGGCTCAAGATGTATTCTAGAAATCTACCGAATCAAGTATTTCAAAAAGTTGTGAATGTTAGTTTATTGTTAAGGTTTTATGCCATTATCAACACTATAAGATGGAAGTAGATTCGAACAATAGAAATGCATAGATAGAGGTAGGTGTGACTTTTATTCACTTCCAAAATACAAATCCTATATTTGACCAGCACAAATTTCGTTCAGAAGAAGAGAGCAATAAGATAAGATAAGATATACTTTATTGATCCTCAAGCGAAATTTGGATGGATTTACCAGACATGAGGCTCATTATTTTGTTGGCTGCAAAGTTAATCCTCTACTTACACTTCATAATTGAATGCCATCAAGAGTATGGTCATGAGTTTTATCAAAGGTGTGAAATGCTCCGTGACAACAGTGCATTACGAGCGTGGCCATAACCAAGTGCGGCCTCCCATTGAAACTGCTTTTCCTGGCCGCGCTTCAATTGCACCGTGAGCACTATCGACATTGATTACGTCACGAGGACGCTGGGTACGCTTCGATGCTAATCTCATAAACCTTATATAATCTCTGGTTTTATACAGAATCTCAGCATTTATCTCCCTGGGTTTTTTTAAATTTACAATACCTCCTGGGTCTTCTTCATCCTTTCAGGGCTTCTGTATTCCTCCTGAGCTGAGTGAGGAGCTGGAGGGCGAGGGAGCGACAGAATTTGTGGATGCCGAGGGCGGAGGTCTGGGTGAGGGCCAGGGAGCCAAGGATGTCAGTGACCAGATTGAGTCAGAGGATCAGGTGAGTGGACGGGGGAGCTTATATAGGCAAAAGCAGGGGAACTGTTGTGTTTTTCGTTTTACACCCCTTGTAACTTGGTTAGTCCTTTTAAGAGGCGAGTTACTGTCAGGGCTTACCCAAGTTGAGAGTAAAACAGTATCCCAAAGAGGTTCTGAGATGTTAGTCCCATGTAGGGATTGAATTCCTGTCCTCTATGTGATTGGCGAAGAGCCTTACCATTACACATGAAACACTGAGTTGAAACCTCTTTTGTTGAAGGGCCTTCAAGTTTTATGCTTGCATTTGGTGCGGGGACTGGCTCAGAACTGGCTCAATATATCCTTATCTTGGAGCCTGAAAGATCTCTCTTGACATTTGTATTATCATATGTACAAATAGTTGGGTTTTTTTCTTTTCCATTGTCATACATGGTTTTTGGTGTTGAAGATACAGATTTGCAGTTTGCCAGGTATTTAGATGGCCTTATCTCTGTTGGGTTATCTGACCACTGGTCACTGCTACAGTACTACCTGCCTCGATCCTCTGTGGCCCATTATGGCCTTTGGAGTTTGCAATGCAGGGACATGAAAATGTTAAAACTACTGAAGCAATTCTGTGATGACGAAAAGAGCAATGTTATTTTCATTGTCACGATTATTGTGTTGAAAATTATATTTAAAGTCCATTGATACTCAGATATCATTGGGGGTCTTTGTTTCCAAAAGGTCATTATTATTCTCTGGACAAGAACATCCAGAGTTTAGAAAAAAAAGAGTTGACCATCATCTTTATTTGACAACTCTTTACAGTGGAATTCAATATCATGAGTTGTTGACAAGTGGAAATGTTCTAATTTTCACCTAATCTACGACTTTTTTACATTACAAGTAAGTTTTTAAGGAGTCAGTCAGAATTACAGTGGCACTAAACAGTTACCCGGTATGTCATTTCCCTCCATCTTGATCCATGTCACTAGCTGGACGAGGCGAGACAGGCCGGGGAGCAGAGACAGGAGGAAGAGGGTGACCAGCCGGACATCGAAGCGGAGGACAACGCCATCGAGATGTCAGATGACTTTGCCGGGAAGCTTCACGACATGGACGGTACAGGTGAGTGGTTTACAGTTCATTTTCCTTTTTTTAACTTTTTGTAATTTAGCTTTGTCTCGGAACTCTTTGAGCGCCGAAATGACCTTATAGAGTTTATAGAGCCCTAAAACCCTTAACAAACAAACAATTCGAACTCTTGTTTGGTTTGGTTACTAATTTTACATCCCTTACAGCACTGCAAAGTCATTCAAAAGACAGGCTACTTTGGCCCTGCCTGTCATGGCCAACCCAGGCTGAGAAGGACAAATCCCAGCAGAGAGGCGCAGATGCTCATCCACACTTGGGATTGAACTCGCATCTTTCATATGATAAGCGAAGAGCTTAATCAATGCACCACAAGCCCCAGTTGAAACCTTGTGCAGTAGTTACAAAATGGTTGATGTTCCCCGGAGACGTTGCTTTTCAGCTTTTTCCCCCCCTGTTATTTGCACAAGCTGGAGGGAGTGGGATGGGATGACGTAAATACATTTTTTAAGGCAGTTGTTATTTTCAACATTTGTCTTCCGTTTACCCCATGTCAGTTGTGTCTGGGGGCTCTCATGGTCTAGAGGTTAGTGGGGTCTGCCTCTCATGCCAAAGGTCATAGGTTCGATCCCCGGACAGTGCTGGCATGTTACCCCCAATAGATTTCTTCCTCTTCTTCTTCCTTTTCGTCTTCTCTATCTATGCCTTGTCTACTCTTTCAACCAATTTTCTGACTCTTTCTCTCACTCTCTCCTTTGTCGCCAGCCTTGCTTCTCTTCTCTTCTTCCTTGTCTACTCCTTCTCTTTCAACCACAGCCCTGATCTTAGGGTAGGTAAGATCAAAACACCTAGTCTTCTCGGATAAGGACGAAAAACCTCGGAGGCCCCATGTGTATGTTGTGCATGTTAAAGATCCCTTGATGGTTAAAAATCTAAAAGAGTAGGCCTATTAGGCTGCCGTGCGGGCAAAATTAAAAATTAATCCCTACCCAAAAGTACTTTGGAATGGTTCTGGGTGCCGAAATGACCTTATAGAGTTGATGGAGCACTAAAACCCTAACCAAACAAACAATCAGTTGTGTCTTATGACTTTTTTTTAGCAAATGCAACTTCTTAACAGTAATTTTTTTAAAAATGCATATGAGATCCCTTGTTCTTGTTTTAGAAATAGGAATGACAATCACAATGAAGATTTTATTTATCCTTTTTCCTCTACAGATGATAAAAATGAAGAAGATGAAGAGGATGACAAGAAAGAAGAAGAAGACATGGAGAGACAGATGGGCGACGCAGATGGAGATCAGGAGGACAGGCTAGATGAAAGGATGTGGGGCAGCGATGATGAAAATGAAGTTGATGATGAGGTACGGCAGGAGTGGTTGTGTTGGGGTCATGTATAGTCTTTGAGTTGTCAGGTTCTCTAGGTGGTGGAATGAATTGTATTTCTCGTGCTTTTTCCTGGAGCTCAGCCTCTATGCAATATAAGGTCCTGCTCACCAGTGGCCGCATGCATTAAACACCCATAAACTTAGTTGGTTGCACGGGTTAGTAGGTCGTAGCTACTACACTTAGGGGTATTTTGGACAAATTTGGCGGCTACGCACGGTGTAAGTCTCATTAGTAGAACTGACCCGCTGGCGTAAGTACGTGGGCGACTTACACCGGGTGTAGGCTTATGAGTGTTCCGTGCATCCGAAAAATTTTGTTACACCTAGGTGCAGTATTCTACACAGTCCTAAGGTCGTACCGCTCCGCTAGCTTGATGCATATGGCCACAGTACACTGTCATGTTCTAGACTTTTAAGCAACTAACATGCTTTAAAAGTATCTCACTGTTTATAGTGGGAACACATTAACACCTTGGGGAAGTGACGAAAATGTGTGTAAAGTGTCATTCTTAAGGATATGTAATTGGACCTGAGCCTTTGTAAAAGAAGTTTGGGAAGTTAGGTGAGAAAATATTGGTTACACACACACACACACACACACACACACACACACACACACACACACACACACACACACACCGTTTTTCAAGTAAAGACTTAGACATGCAGGGACTAGATACTAAGGTGACCTTATCTCTGTTGGGTTATCTGACCACTGGTCACTGCTACAGTAATACCTGCCTCGATCCTCTGTGGCCCATTATGGCCTTTGGAGTTTGCAATGCAGGGACATGAAATCAAAAAGATTTATTATTAGGTTGCCATCCGGTCAAAATTCAAAAATTAATTCCTACCCAAAAACTTTGGAATGGTTCTGGAGCCGTAAAACCCTAACCAAGCAAACAAACAAGCAACATAAAAAATTAGATATCGGGAACACATTTTGCTAGAAATGAAATGGTCATTGTAAATTAGTTGTGTGGAAACATCTTAGCAAATTGCTGGGATGAAGTATGTTTCATGATTATAGATATATATCCAGTCTGTTTAGTTTTCACCATACAAACAAGAATATTCATCTACTTTTAGGATAAATTGTGATTTTAAACAAATTAACACTGTTGTGCTCTTTGATTCGAGGATTTTATAGGATTATTGAAATTACTGTTCTCAGTGGAGTCTTGATTTGATTTTTCATTTTCAGATATAAACCATAATGTTCTAGTTGTTTATTCTCTATGTGTGACAATGACTGTGCTGTAACACACTTCTTACTTCTTATGTAATGCACCCAGATGATGGCTCCTCAAGGTAGTTTTTCGCGGGCGTCTGTGGTGTAATGGTTAGGCGCTTCGCCTATCACACAGAGGACGTGAGTTCGAGGCCGACGTGGGGGAGTTTGTTTGATCGAGTATATCTCCGTTTTTCTGCTGGGACAATGTCCCTCTCAGCCCGGGTTGGCCCTGACAGGCAGGGTGGAAGTAGCCCGTCCCTTAAATGACCTTACTGTGTTGTAAGTGGAACGTTAAGCCGAAACCAAACCAAACCAAGCAGTTTTTATCTATCATCTTTAACGATGCAGACTTCAACTGAGAAATGCTTTATCTTTCTCTCAGGAGAACAAGAAAGATGATGGAGGTGGAAGCGGAATGGATAAGAAAGAGGAGGAGATGGTGGCAAAAGATGAGAACAAAGGAGCTCCTGAAGCTGACCAGGAGGAAGACAGCGAGATGGACAGACAGAAGGAGGAAGAGAACGAACAGCCAAATGAATTGAACAGTGAAGATGTAAGTGGAGTAGGGACCATGTAGAAAAGTATGCTATAGAATAAGGCAAAATAGGCTCCGTGGACTGGGGGGGGGGGGGTGGGGTGAAGACATCGCCTTGGCAGTAGAAGGTCACAGGTTTCAGGGATAAAAGTTTTCCGGCTTTTGAAATCTTCCAGATCCTTGCTATGACAGAATTTTTTTTGGGGGAAAATAGTACAATAGCACAATTTTTCTGTTAGATTTCTCAGACACCTGTGAACTTTTTAAAATTTTGGCTTTTTTCACAGAGGTTTGCACTCCGGCCACATTGAACCCTAAAATTGTACAAAACGGTAGTTTAGCTTCTGTTTTACCAAGCACTTGTCATCAAAGTTTAACTGCCTATAAGGGGAGTGACAAGTGTCGGTAACGTGCGACTGAGTAAGACGAAGGATATTAAACATGACGTGGACCTATCTGTACAGTATGTTCAGGATCTATGTCCAAGTAACATTGTACCCAATTTGAACAAGAATATGATGTTGTTGTTGTTGATCGGGGACTAATATGGGTATGGGAACAAGAATATAAAGATGAGATGCTAAGCAAACTAATCAATAGGCTGCAGCATCAGGACTTGAAACTAACTTACTGAGATGTGGTTGATGTAGCTTCATGTATTGCAATATGCAGTGACCTCTGACCCAGGCCACATTCTTTGCATGTGTGTGTCAGACCAGTGGTCACTGCTAAAGAATTTCCTGCCTCGATCCTCTTTGACCACACACACAAATGGCCTCTAGAGTTTGCACAGCAGGAACATTTTACCTCTTTAGTTTCATGTTTTTGTTTCTGTTTATTGGTGAAAAATGTCTAGATGTAGAAGTTTTGTTTTGTTTCCTTTTTCACGATATCCTTGTGTCACAACAGACCTAGTTATGTTGAAAGTATCAATCTGACTGGAGAGAGAAATAGTAATGCAAAAGTGACATAATAGGCATGGTTTGGGCACGTCATTTTTTTACAATATAATATGAAATAGAACCAAATAGTTTTATATGAATTGTGCCTCGAGGTTTCAGAGGTCTTTTGATGCGAAAAGAATTATTTTTTCGCCAGAATTCCATTTAAAAAAGTTCTGTCACTACACTGCCAATAGCATTGGCTTACTATTTGAAGAAGCAAAGGGTGCACCTATCAAGAAAAGTTGATAGTTATGATGAGAAAGTTACATTTAGCCTACACATGTTGTAAGATGTTACATTTAGCCTACACGTGTTGTAAAATATTTTCTCTCAATGTGCCCAATCACTGCTGCGTGTGTATGTGTCTCCAAAAGTGACTTTTTGAGCTTCGCTGACATTTCTTTGTACATTTCCTAATCAAGCTTTCTCTTCACAGTATTGTCAAGGGGGAATGAAATTATGTCGCAGAAGATATATCCTTTCAAGTTATTCATACCATCCTTGTGTTTTTAAGCCCTCAAATTTCATAAACCTGCAGTGAACATTGACCCAGACCATGTTCTCTACAAGAGAGTCTGTACGTGTGTCTGACCAGTGGTCACTGCTAAAGAATTTTCCTGCTTCGATCCTTCAAGGCCCTCTCTCACTGACATGACCTCTGGAGTTTGCACCGCAGGAACATTATTTTTCAGCTTGTACAAAAGAAGTTACTGCATTTTTGTGATTTTGGAAGGATATAGTGCATGCCTGATGTGTTTTAGTGATGAGTTGCTAGTTGCAGTTTTTTTTATGTGATGAGTTGCTAGTTGCAGTTTTTTTATGTGATGAGTTGCTAGTTGCAGTTTTTTTATGTGATGAGTTGCTAGTCGCAAGTTTGTTTTATTTCCATCAGCTTGACCCCTGAAGTCAATTCTTTTACATTTCTTCCTATTGTGTGTATGTACAGGAAGACTACGATGATAACAAAGTCCACCCTCACCGGCCGGAGGAGACGGAGGAAGAAGCCAAGGACCTGGACTTGGAGGATGACCTCAACCTGGAGGGAGACGGGGACAAAGGTGAGACAGAACAGCAAACACTCAAGCTTTTTTATTTGCACTTTTTTTGTTTGCTGAGTTTTTTGTCAATTTACTGTTACAACAATCGTCAGTATCTTTGTCCAAACTTTTGATAAGGCCATTCCAAAAGGAGGATGTGAATAATGTACTGTGAACACTCAACCCTCTTGACAAAATAAAGTAAAAATTTCAGTTTGATTTGGAATTTCTCATCTTCCATGTCTGAGATTGCTTACTCATGCACCTGAAACTATAGAAGATGGCACTTTATATTCATATAGCTACTTATAGTTCTATCCAGAAATTTTTTTTATCTCTATGTTTTGAAAGCATTTACAAATGGGTTAAGATAGTACGTCTGATCAACAACTGCTATGGTCATCTGAATGTCAACAAGACTGTTATGACTTGTATCAAACATAGATTTGTCTCTAAGATGTAACCTTTAAGAATTCAGTAAATAGAGTACAGGATTTAAAATAGACTTTGCTGGTTTCTAACTTCCTTTATCTTGTCTTTTCTGTAGATGAAGAGGCAGAAAAAGACTGTTATGACTTATATCTGACATAGATTTGTCTTTAAGACGTAATCTTTAAGAATTCAGTAAATAGAGTACAGGATTTAAAATAGACTTTGCTGGTTTCTTACTTCCTTTATCTTGTCTTGTCTGTAGATGAAGAGACAGAAAAAGACATGGAGACCGAGGACTCTCAAGGACAAGAGGACAAAAAAGATGAGGACCCAACTCCAGGGACAGATGAGGCAAAGGAGAATGAGGGAGATGATGAGGATGATGGTACCAAGGTAAGATGCTGCTGTCATACAATCACACTTGATGAGCGGGTGGTTGGCGGGCGCTCTAGTGTGGTCTGCTCCTTCTACTTCTGTCTATATTTACTGTTGTCCTTATCTAATTCCTGGCGCTAAAATGACCTTTATGTGTTGATAATGCCGTAAAACCTTAACCAAACAAAAAAAGATACTTGATGATGATTCTGATGAGGAATTTCTCCTCCACTGGATTATTCCCGCAGGTTATTATGATTGTGATGCTATACCCATTTAAGAGTGGAGCCCGACGTTTTAAAGAATGCAGAATATGGGGCTGCGGTGTAATGGTTAGGCTCTCCGCCTGTCATGCGGAAGAACCGAGTCCGATCCTAGTTGTGGACAATCTGCAATTTTTTTCTGCTGGGGTTTTTCCCTTTCAGCCTGATTTGGCCCTGACAGGCAGGGTCGAAGCAGCCCGTCTCCTAAATGACCTTACAGAGTTGAAGGGGACATAAACCTGAGTCCATCACAAACAGTCAGTGCATGAGAGGATGCCCAACATGAATGCATAGAACATCGGTGATCTTCATAATGAAGCTCTTTGTATTTGTTTTATGTAATCTTTATCATAATGTCATCGTCATCTTTTCATCAATATCTTTCTGAACCATCTGTCTGGATTCTTTGCTTTTTTGTCCAGGAGACTCCAGCCAATGAGGCTGACAAGGAGGAAGAAGCAGAGGAGGACGCGGACATGGATGCAAACACTGAAGCAAAACAGCAGGAAGAAGAGGAGGAGGAGGACGGAGAGGGAGCCGAAGGAAAGTCTGCACCGGTGAGAGAATACGTATTTTGGCTAAATCAGCCAAAGATGCAATTTAAACAATTATTATTTTTAGAGAGAAAATATATGTTATCTTTCTTGAAATTTTTGGAAGGTGTGTTGTGTATTGTTTAGATCTACTTGGAAGATGTTAGCTGAATCATGATTGGAGTTTTAGATTTTATTTTTTAGTTTTGAAAAGTGCATTTTTATTCCAGAATGCTTCTTTATCATAAATCCAGCTGTTCATTTGTGGGGGGAGGAAAAACTGTGTTTTTGCTTGTTTATTTATGGTGTGCACTGACATCTAGATCTAAATACATTGACATGTATTTTGTGCATTGTCTAAAGCTCTGAGCAGTAATGAAACCCTTAAAGTCATCATAGCGCGGAGAGGGGGAAATGATCTCAAACGTTGGAAAAAGAACATAACCTAACAAATGGCTCAACCAAAACTCCCATTACTATCCTCTCTCCCTTCTTTCTCCCCCGCCCCCTCTCCTACCCCCTTCCTTCTATCCCTTCCTCCTCCTCCTCCTCCTCCTCCTCCTACCCCTCGCCCTCCTCCCCCCCTTTTTTTTTCTTCCTCCTCCACACCTCCCAGCCATTCCAAACCTCACTCCCTCACTAAACATGAATACACCTAGCGAAAAAGGACCTCAATAGGACATGCGTTGGCAAAACACAAATGGAATTACCCTTAAAGGAAAAAAAAATGCCAAAATGTTACCAAGAGGCTAAAACAGCCAAAGATGCTGGTCCCTCTATAAACAACTAACTTTAAACTAACTAACAAAAGTCATCTGTGAAGTGCCCACAATTTCCTAGTGTTAATTAATGAGTTTTATCTTTGCTGTGTCCAGGAAGAGGAGGAGGAAAAACCAACGTCCCAGCTGAGACGAGATGAGGAGGAGAAAGAGTCGGATGAGCCTCAGCCCGGTCAGGACGGAGACCTGGCACAAGACGCGGGCACCGCCACCAACTCAGAGACAGAGACGGCGGCGGGACAAGTGGATGAGGACGTCCAGGCTGAGGACAGGCAGGACAATGTAGGGACATTAAATAAATAAATTAGATAAATAAATAACAACTTTATTCGTCTCCATGCGGCAATTTGGATTACAACATAACAATAATAATAATAACAATGCTATATTCTAAAAAATGCTCAATTCTCATTACATAATGATCATATTTATAGAACTGCATGAAAAAGGGTATACATAAAAAGCATGCTTGTACACATGAATAACTGTTGTTAGGGACATTGTGCATACCTGTACATACATCAAATCACAAGTTCTCTAATAAAACTAACATTTAAAAAAAAAAAAAAAACTAACATTGAATTACGTAGTGCATACATTGAATGACGAGATAAACTACACTGACATTCACTCATTCCATTTATTTGCACGTTGTTGCTGGTCACCGCTGAGCAGCGCTCGAGTGAGCTAGGGTTTATGTGTCTTGCTCAAGGACACACCGCCATGGCCATCCTTTCAAATGGTGGCAACATCCCAATTTGCTTGACATTTGTAGTGAGCCAGAGCTCACTAACCACTCCACCACTGTTCAGCTTGTGTTACATTTTGTAGAGATTTAGTTCATTATGTCCTTCAATACACCTCAAGCACCGACGTCAGTGGTGTAATGTGTAATGATTAGGCTCTTTGCCCATTGTGTGGAAAACATGAGTTCGACCCCATGTGCGGACGAGCATTTGCATCCTTCTACTGGGATTTGTCCCTCCCTCTCACGCCTGTGGAGGTGCAGGACCCCCACCAGGGGAAGCAAAGAATGGCATCTTCTGCTCTGATGCATAGCATGATACCGCACAAGGCGGCAAAAATGCATCACAACTGAAGCCACTCTTTTCAGTTTAAACAATAAGAGTACCCATCGAAAACGGAACATGGTTGCCTGTATGGCGTGGGGACCCTGCAGTGTACTACTTGTGAAAACACAAGCCACTGCAGGATAATAGGCCATGTACGTAAAATTCAGTCATTGTGATTTACCCCTGAGTTCTAGCAGGGGATCACAGAAGAAGAAAAAGAAGTCCCTCTCAGGCGGGGTTGGCTCTGACCTGACAGACAGAGTCAAAATAGCCCATCTCTTGAATGATCTTACAGGGTTGCGAGTGATGTAAAACTAATAGGCAAACAAAAAAACTATAACGAAACACTTTAAGCATAAATCATCAACAACAGCTCTGGAATGAGTCCTATTCTATGCTGTCACTTTATTAACCTAACTCTTAGTCAGGGCTTTGAACCGGCGTCTGTGGTGCAATGGTTAGGCTTTTCGCCTGTCATGCAGAAGACCCGAGTTTGGCTGGTGCCTTTATAACTAACTAAGTAACTGAGTTTGATCCCGGGTGCGGACGATCTGTGCTTTTTTTTCGCTGGGATTTTCCCTCTCAGCACGGGGTTAGCCCTGGCGGGCAAGGTCAAAGTAGCCCTTCTCTGAAATGGCCTTACAGTGTTGCAAGGGACGTGAAACTTGGAACGAAATGAGGGCATTCAAATTCATTAATGATAAAGGGAATTGAACCAGTACTCAAATACTGTCAAAACAGTACTCTTCTGTCAAAACAGTTTTCTCATTATCTTGTTTATTTGTCCTGTGTGCAGGAGGGTGTGGGATCAGCCCAGGCGGAGACAGACGAGGGTCACACGGGACCACAGTCCAAACAGAGTGCAGAGACAGCAGCTCAAGCCAAGGACAGTCAGGTGAGAGGGGTTGTGGCAATGTACAGGAAGGTTTAACGTCCTCCTCCAGTCTTGAAATGAAAGATTTAGTTGGGTTTTTTTTTTTTTCTTTTTCTCGTGTGGCTCTTGTTTTCTTTCACTGTCTTTCTTTCTTTTTTAATTTTTTTTTTTTTAATTTTACATCACGCATAGGCATACTACACATACACAATTTCTAGCACAACCTTACAAATGCATGCAAATTGATATATGTATTTGTCTCCTTGTATGCGCATGTTTACGTGTATAATATTTATGCAGACTGACATTCAGACACGCATGTCTACATGAATGACTATTCTTATGGACAATCACACACCACACACACTACTCCTCCTACACAGAGAGAGAGAGAAGTTGAGACAGTGGCGAGACCCGGAAGAGAGATGGAGAGAGAGACAGAATGAGAGAGAGAGGCAGAGAGGGGAGGAGAGGAAGGATATTATTATATATGAATGAACCTTTCTGTTACTATGCAATGTGTAGAAGCCAACAAGCACAGAGCAAATTTCCTCTTCTGGTGGATCAATAAAGTATATCTTATCTTATGTTATCTTATCTTTTCTCTAAGTTCTACTATTGTCCCATTCTACTTCATGGCACAAGAATGACCTTACAATGTCAGTTGTACTGTAAAACCTCAGCAAAAAAATCCACACTTCACACAATCTGATATATATATACTTTTTTCAGAGTCAGAGAAAACCTGGCAAGTCAGACAAGGACAGAACGCTCGGCTCTCACGACCGGCAACATCGACGACTCAAGACCTTGGAGGAGACTCGAGATAAAAATAACGAAGACGCTGATGACAATGAAGGCAGAGATGAAGAAAAGATGGACACGAGCGCTGAGTATGAACACGTGAAGGACGCCCAGTTGCGATGGGATGCGCAGACAATAGACACGGCCACGGCTGAGCAGACGCAGGAGAAACAGGCAGTGCCGTCACAGGAGGAGAAAGACGAGGAGGAACTCGATGCAGACGATGATGTCAAAATGGAGGAGGATAAGAAGGAGGAGGAGGTGAGTGGTGTTTGATTTTTAATCTCCTCAAAGAATGCAGGGATCATTAATATATTCTGATTATTTTTCCAGAAACAATATTTTGTGAATTGCTTGAATAGAACGCACAGTGCATCTGTTGTTGTTTTTTCTTTAACAGCTTTAATCATAATGTAACAGGGCAATACCACTGACATACAAAGTTTGAAGGCCATAATTATGTTTCACGATGGTTAAGATCACATGCTGTAGGAAAACAA
This sequence comes from Phyllaplysia taylori, assembly GCA_032273245.1. Classification (NCBI taxonomy): domain Eukaryota; kingdom Metazoa; phylum Mollusca; class Gastropoda; order Aplysiida; family Aplysiidae; genus Phyllaplysia; species Phyllaplysia taylori. The sequence continues at coordinate 13,783 of JAUKPP010304975.1, forward strand.
AAAATAGAAAGAGATATTTCCTCTTATCTATCTTCAGGCTCTACCGAATCTGGTCCATTTTTTCATCAGGTGTATCAACTCGATTGCAGTAATCTCCATGTGCAGTAATCCAAATTTTACATTGTTAGTTAGGAGTTATTTATTTATAGAGGCACCAGCTTCTTTGGCTGTTTTAGCGCATTGAAAAAAGGATTGAAAGGATCATGTATTTTTCATGCTGAAATATAGTTGTGTTTTTATACCACTTGATGACCACTATTTTCAAAATGTTTTTTTCCCTTGCAATACTTTGTATCATAGTTTGATATGACGGATTTTGTTTTCAGACTGATGAACAAGCGCCAGAGAAGAGAGCAAAGAAAGCAAAGGATTCTAAGGAACAAGATCGCGGTGAGATACAGGAAGGAGGGGACGGGCAGGATGGACAGAAGGTGGAAGTGGAGGGAGAGCGCGTGCTGACTATGACAGTGGAGAGAGCTCCTGAATCCAGTATCCACACCGTGCTGGAACATTTACACTTGGGAAGTCAGGTGAGCTCACCCTCCAACCATTGTAGTAATACGTTGTCCGATTTCTTTGGGAAAATGGGGGTACGGTTTGAGGGGGATGAGTGAGTAAGTAAGGGAGTGAATGAATCTTATCTTATACTTTGTTGATGATCATATTTTTATGTTTTGTCAATACATTCTTTATACTGATGTGTAGGGAGACAGAGATGCTTGGCGTCGAATCACCATATAGCATCAATGGAGCCATAAAACCTCAAACCAACAAAGACAGAGATGTTTGGACAACTGTGTATAGGCAATGCATGCAGAAGATTGTTTTTATAATCTTATTTTGGTGCACAAACAGAATTTTGTCTTAGAAAGTTGGGTCACAAAACATGTTTGCAAACCACCTACCCTCCGTCTCAAAGGTTATGTCTCTTTAAGAACTATTTAGGCCAAACTTTAATCAAGTGTCTGATGAAAAAAGTGTTCAAAATATTGCGCATCTGTAGATGTTTTAGAACTAAATGAGGTCATTATCCATGAGATATCAATTCTACAGTGTTATTTCCTAGATAATCATTGTACCACTCGTCATACCACAAATCACATGACTTTACATTTGAAACACGTCCAGGTCTCTGAGGTGGACATTGGTCAGTTGCGAGCAGAACTGGAGCAGTGTGTCAGCTTGTGGTCACATCCAGAGCAAGAGGACGAGGATGTGGTGAGTCTATCGGTCTTTGCAGGACGTTCTTGACTGACCTGTAGTCTATCTAGTGTTCTGTGCTTTTTTGTATGAACTGTCACTTTTGTCAAGCAGGTAATTGGTAGGGGCTTTGGAGAGGTCAGCTAAATTTTCTTTCTGTGAGTTTATTTTGTGTCAGTGCTTGTCAAATATTGGAATGACGTTCCAGTATCAGATGTGCTGTTCTTGCAGGTTTTCATGTTATGTTTCTACCATACTGAAAGACTGAGCTTATTGGCTTAGTGTCATCTTACAGTATCCGTTACACTATCAAAATTTTAACTTTGCATTTCTGATTTTAAACTTGGCAACATAATTATTTCCTGGTTTCCCCTGGGTTTGTAAGATGATATTGAGTAATAAAATGATAATCCAAAACTGACGTGCTTGCTTCAGAATAGAAATAGGAACTTTTTGTTGTTGTTTTTGTTGTACCCCGGGAGTACGGAGCCTTAAAATTAGCCCCTTAATATTGCAAAAGTGCAAAGCAGTCTTAAGACCTGTCCAGACCGGATGACTGCTAATTGCAATGCAGTCATTGAGTAATTTACTGCCACTATCGATACAACATTTGGACATGGTGGTTGAAGCCATTGACTCTGAGACAGAACCGTGTGTATGTCACATCATTTTAATGTTGCCCTCGTGCAGTAACTTTAGTGAAATAATTCACAAAGTTTGCCACAAGGGGCGTATAAGAACTTTTAAAATATATTACCCATCCCCAGCCACGTGTGTGACTTCCAGAAAGTACATGGTTGCAAGATTGCCGGCCTCTGTCGGGCACCTTGCCGGCAAAACCGCGTCGCCGAGACTGGAAAAAATATGTTTAATTAGGAGTATTTTTGGGTATGCCACGACGCGTTGTAAATCTTGCAGGCAAATTTTCATTTGCCTTCCTGGGTTGCAGGCTTTTTGGGGGCTGTATGCTTGCACTCATGAGAAAATAGGCTGTGGGCTTTATTGCTTTTGGAAGCTTGACCATGTGAACGTTTTTTCTTACCCTCTGTTCTTTCTTACCCTCTGTTCTTTCTTACCCTCTGTTCTGCAGGCGGCAGCGGCCAGCGAGGCGTGGCAACAGTACCTGGCAGTGACGGGCAGTCTGGCCCAGGAGTTGTGTGAGCAGTTACGTCTCATCCTGGAGCCATCGCAAGCCACACAGCTCAGGTGAGGACCACACTTAAGATATAAGTATACACGGCTCAGGTGAGGACCACACTTAGATATAAGTGTACACAGCTCAGGTGAGGACCACACTTAGACACAAGTGTACACAGCTCGGGTGAGGACCACACTTAGACATAAGTGTAAGAGGATACCAAGGCTCAGGGAATGTACATCCACATTTAATACAAAATGTTTTTTAGCTTGATCATTTATCGGTTGCAAAACAAATAACTTGTGCGATCGTCATTAACAATGTCTTTCACTGCCACCAGGCTTATGGCTTCAAACATTCTTTATTTTTTCCCCCATGCCCGTTCCTATCTATGGTGACGCTTGTTGAATGCGTAACAATGTGCTTTGTGCGTGTGTGGTCAACAAAGAGAATCAAAGTCATGTTATGGTTACAGTCAAACTTTAATCTTATGTGAGCTGGCTGGAGAAAATGCAGTTTATAGCACGCGATTGTTAATCGCTTCAAACATTTATTTTTTTCATCAGTCCCTGTGGACGATTTCATTGAAAAAGTTGTACTGTGATGCAAGTTTCTCTCTCAACTCCAGAGGAAATTAGTAGCGAGATGTATCACTTTGAATGTATTATTATAGCATCCCGTCTTTTACATGACCTTGTGGTGTTATATAGAGCATAGAACCAAAACGTATGAATCTTTTTCTGTCTGCAGAGGAGACTATCGCACAGGCAAGCGTCTGAACATGCGCAAAGTGATTCCGTACATCGCCTCTCAGTTCCGGAAGGACAAGATCTGGCTGCGGCGCAGCAAGCCTAGCAAGAGACAGTACCAGATCATGATTGCTGTAGACGACTCCTCCAGCATGGCCGACAATCACACCAAACAGGTCGGTTGCTATAGCAACTCTTGATAATAGTGACATGCAACATTTACAATGCTCTTTATTCCACCCAGGAACTATGCCTGAGTGGGGTGGAATGATTTAAGTAGGACACTGTCGCAAACAAAACATTTATCAAAATAATGATTCATGTGTTGAATTGAAGTATCATTTTTAGTGACATGATCACTGAAACACCCTAGCATTGGGTTGCTTTTGTTGTTGGTGGTGGCTTTTTAGGGATCACAAAACATATTCAAAAGCAATTTAAGAGCAGGCTGTTCACTCTGAAAGCCATCATAGTCAAAACTAAGTCTGCTGTGTACCCAATCATATAGATCCCTGGTTTCTCGTGGTGCTTCTAGGAAATGGAATTTGGAAGCTAAATTTGTTTCCTGTGTTCCTCATTTATTACCAAAACAACCAATTTTTACGAGGGTGGATGTTTGATGCTCAGGCTTGATTTGCCCCTCCTGCACATAACATATACCATAACTTACCGGCGCTGTGATGTAAGGGTTAGGCTCTTAGCCTGTCATGCGGAGGACAGGAGTTCGATCCCGAACGTGGACGATCTGGGTTTTTTTCTGCTGGAATTTATTCCCTCTCAGCCCGGGTTGGCCCTGACAGGCAGGGTCGAAGTAGACCGTCTCTTAAATTATCTTACAGTGTTGCAGGGGACATAAAACTGGTAACAAAACAAAACCAAATACCATGACTTAACATTGAGATAGTACAGTGAGATAAGAAACCAAAATCTACCAACCTATGAATATCTTGTCTTCTCTGATGTCCTCAGTTGGCGTTTGAGTGTCTAGCCCTGGTCTCCACTGCTCTCACTCTGCTGGATGCTGGCGAGCTGGCTGTGTGCAGGTGAGTTGTGTGTTGATATATAAACTGCGGGAGTGGGGCTCTCCATTAAACACCAAAAGAAAGTTCTCATCGTCTCACCCTTGTGTTTTTCTGTACCATGCTCGATCTGTTATTTATGAAAAGGCAAACATTGGGTGTAAAGCAGTTATTGATTTCCATTGTAGGCTAAAACAGCTGAGGCTGGCGTCTCTATAAATAACCCATTCCTTACTGATTTCCATTTTTCTGTTGTTTTTTATCTTTCTTCGTGTTGTTATATTTTAGGTAGCATAATGCTTTTTGGTTTTGCTTGTTGTCTTTTTTTATTTGAATTAATTTCTACCTGCATTTTTTTTACTTATGGAATAACTGAATTTATGACTGAAGAAAAGATTATGAATGCAGTATGTAGACTAACATATGACTAAGTAGAACTTCAGTATAAGGAGTTTTGAATCTGTTCTTTTCACACTAATGTCCTTGTTTTCATCTCTCAGTTTTGGCGAGGAGGTGCGACTTCTCCATCCATTTGGTGAACCTTTGACCTCCCAGGCCGGTGGTCAGATCCTACAGCACTTGACCTGTGACCAGAAGCAGACCAAGTATGGCCTGGTGAGTGACTGTCAGAGAGAGTTTGACCGAGAGATTGTTGCGAGTGGACATTCTCAAAATCTTCCGTAATTCAGAAATGCTTCAATTACCTATGAGAATGTATATTAATGTTAGCTTTATCATTAACCTAATTGATGACCGATTACTGAAAATTCTTCAGTTAATGTGACAACTCAGGATTTTTCCGAAGAGTTCAGTTTGTAAATGTCAGACCTCTCAAGGAAGTATCTGTACAAAACGACCACTGTACAAATGGACCATTTTTTATTGTTTCCCTAACTATGTTTTCCCTGTGTATAAATTGTCCCTGTACAAGACAACCATTTGTTGGTAATAAACTCTTTTTGTATTGATAAAGAGCGGTCATCTTGAACAGGTTTGGTTGTATTTAAGACACAGTTATCACCAATATCCTTCACCCCCATCAGGCTAGTTGCCATGGGCGTAGCGTCCATACAAGTAAAAAAGCAGTGCGTGCTCCATCTTTTTGAACGTCCGAAAATCATCTTATTTTTTCTTTAAACTATTTGTCCTCTTTTTCTCCAAGTAGTTTTTTTTTTTTTTTTTTACTTTACTTCATGTTACCGGCGCTGTGGTGTAATGGTTAGGCTCTTCGCCTTGCATGCGGAAGACCCCGGTTCGATCCCCGATCGCGG
>JAUKPP010305086.1:0-19159 GCA_032273245.1 Phyllaplysia taylori
CCCCCCCCCCCCCCCCCCCCCCCCCCCCCCCCCCCCCCCCCCCCCCCCCCCCCCCCCCCCCCCCCCCCCCCGGCCCGCCCCCCCCCGAGTTCATTTTGCCTTGTTACAACCAAGATCTCGTTACACCCCTTCTTATTACATCCAAGTTTCACTGTGGTGATTTCATTACTTGAGTAAGTGTGTTGGTTTTCCTACCACAAGTCAAACATGGTTCCTTGTTCTCCCAATGAGACTATGAGCTGTGCATCCTCTGTATTCATTGTAAAGTGTAGCAGTTCGTGTTGGGAACCCCATGCAACTTTGGTTGTTCTTCCTGCCTTTTTGTTGTGCTGTAGAAGTAGAGAACTAGGCCTACTAAACAAACAAGACTTTAGAAATAGTATTATTATTATATATTCACATGTATCGTTGCTTGTTTTGCATAAGGGTGAATAGTACAAGGACTGTAGTGAGGTATTCACTTCTTTGCTAAACAGTCAGAGGTATTATATTACAAATAAGACTTTAGAAATAGTATTTTATTCACCTGTATCGTTGCTTGTTTTGCATACGGGTGAATAGTACAAGGACTGTAGTGAGGTGCTAAACAGTCAGGGGTATATTTTAGATATGTGCTTATACATTTGCTTATTAAAGTGTCCTTACCATGCTCATAAATTAACTACAATATCGTAATAGTAATAGTAATAATACTGTAAGCCTTTAAAATTTACTATGTGGCTTACTACGTTTAGATGTGGGATCATTAACTTCAATCTCCATTCTATTTGTGTCACTTTAAAATGTCTAGTCAATGGGATCCTACATATGTCTGTGTTTTGGAGTTGTTTTCAGGTCTGAATACCAAATCGAATGAAATGATCAATCATTGAAATTGTTTTTGAGACACAGACAAGAAAAATGCTTGGCACATAGATATTGCTAGCCAGGTGTAGAAATACGAATTTTCTTTCTTGGCAATGTTAATTAGCCACAGTCACTACACACATCGTCACGATGCTTCCAATATGGCCTAACTCATTTTCTGCTCTTCTGAGATATGAATTTATGTAATTTATAGGTTGGTGGGGGGTTTTCCGGGGTTTTTTTCTTTCTTGGCAATGTTAATTAGCCACAGTCACTACACACATCGTCACAGTGCTTCCAATATGGCCTAACTCATTTTCTGCTCTTCTGAGGTACTGGGGGGAAAAGAGATTTGCCTGACTCGATGTTACAAGTAAAAACATTATGGAAATACTAAATTTTTGCGAAAAAGGCCAAGCACCTTTGAACAAGTGTTATACCAAATGATGCACTATGATGAGGGGAATTACGAAATAGGCTTATTCCATATGGCCTTAGTCGGACTTCGGCCATTTAGGAAATAGCATGATGAGTTCTGTTTCCATCTGTAAAGTGTCTCACGGCTCCTACGTCTTCCCTAAGTGTTATCATTGTCCTGATCTATTTCTTGGTGCTGAAATGACCTTACAGTGTCGATCACGCCATAAAACCTTATCCGAACAAACTAAGGGCCAAACACGTAGCACAAAGGTATCGCAACCTCTATGAAGGATTCCATTGAAGCTGAAATGACCTTACAGTGTTGATCATGCCATAAAACATGAACGAAACAAACTTAAAGGCCAAACACGTTGCTCAAAAGTATTGCAACCTTTATAAAGAATTCCATTGAAGCTGAAATGACCTTACAGTACAGTGTCGATCGTGCCATAAAACATTATCCAAAGAAACTAAAGGCCAAACACGTTGCTCAACAAAGGTATCGCAACCTCTATGAAGAATTTCATTGAAGCAGGAAAAGGAGCTGGTAGCCCACTGCTCTCTATACCTAGATTTATCTTAAGTTACATCTGAAACGTATCTTATATCGTATAACATTATTTAGATGTACGTAAAAATACACTAGAGAATGTCTGTGTAAGGAACACACCACACTCAACCAATACATGAATACCAGTGTGCATTGGTTGAGTGCAGTGTGTTCCTTAGCTCTTTGCCTAGAAATGCAAAAATACGAACACAGGCAGTTACAATTTCTTTTCTGTATTATATCTCATTTTCATGGGAATATGTTGGGGATGGTACTGTACTCATAGTGGAGATAGCCATTCTATATTTCTCATGGGTTGGTCCAGGTGTTTTATATCTTTTTCAATATTTGTTGGGAAATTTCAGAACTTCGGGCAATTATTATCTGGCAGGGCCATGACTTGTTAGCTATGTTTTTTTAACAAAAAAGAGTACTGCCATTAGCTAGCAATACAGATAGCTTCTTACGGCATTTATGCTATGCGCTTACAGAGACCATTGTTTTAACTTGAAAATTATTAAATCCATTCTGCGGTAATTATGGCAGCTTCGAAATAGTTTTCATTAAAATGACGATGCTGTTTTATGTAAAGATAATATTGTCTTGAAAGAGCAGCTGTTCTTAACAGCAAAAAATAAAAAAGGTTAAGAACAGAGTTTGTTCTCAACAGCTCCCCTCCAAAGGGGAAGAACAAAGTTTGTTCTCAACCCCCCTCCCCACAAAAACAAAAGTGAAGAATAGAGCTTGTGTAGATAGATATGTGTTGTCAGAGGTAAGTGCAGTTTTCACTTTAATAATTTATTGTTTTTTAACGCTGTTGTAAATGTTGAGGTAGGCTATTGTCATCAGTGTTGTCTTATGGTGGTACATTTCCAATATTGTCAGTATTGACGTGAAATATTGTACTTTGTTGTTGACATACATAATGTTATTGCCAGTATTGGGTTAGAATTTTTTTGTTTTATAGCCTTTATTTTTTTATGTTTACTCTCCTGAGACATTACTGGAATGTCTTTTGAGGATTTCCAAGCTTTTATGCCAGTGCGTTTAGTCTTTTCAACTAGCTTTAAGCACATTTTTTTTGTGCATCACAGTTAAATCCAAAGAATTAAAGATTCTTCTATTTCATACCCTCAGCATTGGGGCTTCTTGGTCCACTCACTTTAAGCATCTCACATCTTCAGATAACTTTAGATCAAATCAATGCAAAACTCACACGTCCAAGTCTATTAGACAAAGCCTGTGCATTCAAATTTAGACAATGACAGTTCTTCCTGTGTGTAGTGATCTGTAGTCTCAAAGATTACATGTAGTGCTTTTCCTCAAAGTCAGATAATATCAAAATATCTTTAGCTCTGTTGATAGTAGACCTACATACTAAACTACTAAAGTATATAATTGAGATAAGAATTATTTTTTTTCCAGTTTAAAACATTGAAAATCTCCACCTTTTTTTTTTTTATCAGACTAAAACAATAGCTTGTGTTGTTGTTTTTACTCAAAGCATATTACTTGTACAAGTATATTCAGTTCTACTGAGTGCACTTTCAAAGATAGATAATAAATAAATTGTAAAGCTCTCGGAGCCTTCGTTTGAGAATGAATATGCGCTTCACCACTGGATATGGCCGTATCCATGGTTATAAATATAATACGTGTTATTGTAAACCTCAACTAGAGAATTCAACTTAAGGATCTTGTACTTTGAAAGGATGAATATTATATTTTTGCAAGTCCATCAGCTATATGTTAGAACCTGATGTCACAAATCATGTATACTGTTCATGATTAGAGTATTTATTGCCAACTTGTTCAAAGGGTGTAAAAAGTGTATAAATGATGTATATATACATGTTCTCAACTTGTTCACCACCACCAATATTTGTGCAGCTGTCGGTGACACTGTCTCGTTCTTCTCCCTGCAGATGACTTAGAACTTGTGAGACCTCAAAAAGACGCTCCGCCTTCCCCCAACTTGAAGAAATCCCGAACGCTAGGAGGCAGCCTCAAGAAATTGTTTCGTCGCAGCCGCAAGCGCTCACAAACCAGGGGCAACGACTCTAGAGAAAGCTCCATGTCTCGGGGCTCGAGGTCCAAGGGTCCGTCTCGGGATAACTCGTTGACGAGACAGAGCCAACGAGAGCATGAGTTGCGAGCGCAGTCGGTGTCGTGAGTTTGTGAGGCTGCCTCACCAGACGTCAGGGGTATCAGCAAGCATTTAGTCAACGTAGTTTTACTGGAACACACCAAAATCATGGACTAACTTATAATGCCATTTGTGATCAGTCTCGACTGCATTCATATCATACGTCCATTATATTTTTTTTATTCTCATGTGCTCTGCTTGCATTGTATAATTTTACTTTTTGTCTTTTCAAAGTCAACTGTGTATGTGGAGCATGAGGTCATTTTTTCAATGTGAAGGCCTGAAACTCAAAATTCTGCTATGTATGGTATTTTTTGTTTTATAATTTGTTTTGTTGTTTGAATATTGTTTCCCTAAGTTTGTGTCCCTCTTTGTGTTACTCTTCTTCAAATAGAGGAGACTAAAGATTCTGCTCTGAAGATGGTTCACACACCAGCTTATTTGATGTAACTTTTGTCTACACACGAGACAAGATTTTCTGTGTCGTTTGTAGCACATCTCCTATTTAACCACGCAAACCTCTTTACCCGTATGAATAAATCTATCTAACACCAGTCTACTTATTTCTTCGTTTCAACAAAACCACACACAAGTTAAAGGTTGATTGGTGTAGTCATTATATCATTTGATGTAATGAGCTAAATGTACTTAAGGGATTCATTTGGACTACAGTCAGTGTAAGAGTCTTCTTTTTCTGACTTGTCAGTTTGGTTTTTCAAGAGTCATTTTCTTCTTGGAAGGGGGCTTTTATGAATTTCTGGACATTCATTTGTTTTAGGGGAGGGTTTTGAGGGATATAATGTTATCTTTTTAGCAAAAGATTTTGTGGTGTTGCTTGAGTGACAGAGGGCCTACAAATTGTTTTTGTCACATCCATTATAAATCCTATGATATGTTTCATGTTTTGTACACTTTGCTTCAAGGCTGTGAACTCTTGTGTGATTCTGCATATAATACTTAAATCTGCAGAAAAAAGAAAACTTTTTTCTTACTTCATAAAATTAGAAACATAATTTCTGTCACGTATTGTGCTGAAATAACAGGAAGAAGTAGAGGTATATATATTTTCAAATCAGCCAGAGAAGCCGGCGCCTCTATCAATAAATGACTTCTCACTCAAATTTAGAGAAAATTTATTGAGTTTGAATGAGGTCTGAATTACAGTGACATCATTGTGATAGGGTACAAAATCAACGAAGTCATAAGTTTATTGTTGTTGGTGTTAACTCGTACAACTCTGTACATTTTTCATTTTTGTCACTTGTACTTAACATTTAGATATTGACCTCATCTTCCTGTGTGAATTTGAGTTATTTTTCAAATTGTGATTCTGCTTTTTGTTGGGTTTTTTCTTTCTTTATTTCATTGATTTAATTTTCAGATTATTTATGTCCACCTTAATTTGTGTGGTTTGCTCATTTGACAACCCTTCTCGTAGGTTTCAACCCCCAAAACTGGAACTGCATGCTTGCTTCCCAACTAACCCCCTACCCCTTTGTTGTCAAGGGGATAGAAGACCTTAGCCGTTCCAAAGAAAAAGCTAGCAATTCATGTATGAGAAGTTTGATCTTTGCTCAAGGTTTTGTCCCTTTTGTGTAAACAGACTGTATTTTTACGCTTAAAATGCCTCCCTTAAATTTGTTGCTTAAGGTATATTCGTTCACATAGTTCTAACAGAATATATTCTGACACATGAGTTTAAATTTTGCAATCAGTTGTAAGCGTTTTCCTTATCTGATCTAAAGTTTTGATCATTTTGGGAGTAGTAGTGCCAGTTTTATATGACTGGCTAAGAAATGGTAGTGTCGAGAAATCGGCCTATCAAAATTTTTGGTACATATGATTTTAAAAGGAAACACTCAGAAAACAAGACGGTTACCATAGTCTAGTTCATATCGGAAGCACAAATCAATGTCACCAGCTTCTTGCAAATTTTTCAGTATGGCCACATTAAGACCCCAAATATAAAGTGATAGTGATAGAACTTCGATTATTGTGCATAAGACAGGGGGGCAAGTGTATATTTTTATGAAGTGACATCATTTCATTTCTTTTTATAAACTTTTGCTAGGTTTTTCTTTGGAACATTAGAGCTGAGGGTCTTTACCTTGTCAACACACAACCGTTTTGTCTGCTGTAGTGGACTCCACCGGGCTGCTGACCAGCGGTCAAGCATAAAAACTTTTTTCACTCTTTCAGCAATATCAAACAATAATTCAAAGTTTTGTGGTACCTGTTTTCAAAGCTCATGTGTAAGCCTTAAAAAATTGTGTTTGCTCAAAGTGGGTGGGTCAATTTAACCCTTGTGTTAAGTATGAAGGGGAACCATGCACTGAAAGATTATCAACAATGTTGCTCAAATATAATACGTGGTAGTGAAAAATTTATTTACATATTTTTCACATGATGACAGTAAAGAGAAAGAGTTGCAAAGTTATATTGATATAAAATCTACATAAATCCACTGTAAAGTTGTCAGTATTAATACAGTATTGATATTAAACTTGATTTTGCTATAGAGAAGGGTTGAAAAGTTTAGTCTAGCTCAGGAGTTCCTTTTTAAAAGAACATTGTGAAATTGAAACTGAGATTTAGGCTGATTTTTACCAATCGGAACACAGTGCTCACTTTTGATCTGTGGCCTTTTTTAAATCTGATCATATATTTTTATAAATTGTGTGTATCAACAACATTAAATTATTGTTGTGCAGAGGTTCAATGTAGGTTGGATAGGGTTGTGTTTTTTTTGGCTCACCTGGAAAATTTGTCAAGTTTGTCGCCTACATGTGTACGTCCATCGAAAGTGTGAGTCCAGCGCTGGTCAGTGGCCCAATATAGCTAGACGTGGAGCGGTAGACTTGAGTGTAGTGACGTCCCCACCGCCGTGGTTTTCGTCTGAGGAGAGGACACAGATAAATTTGCTCTTGCTTTGTTTCTAATTCTGTCATGGGAGCTGCTTGTAGTGTGAATAACTTCACCACAACTTTGGCTATAGCAGCAAAAGAAGCTGGTGCTTCTCCAAAAAAGTAACTTCTTTCCTACAACCTGATCAAGGACTTCCTTCAATACTTAATGTTTCTGTCTTAACATTGATGGTATTGATGTGGTTCTAGGATAGTCCTTAGCGGCAGAAAGCTGGTGCTTCTACAAATGAATAACTGGAACAGCTTTTAACTTTTACTCAAATACATCCTTATTATGCTTCCCGAGAAGGTTTCTGAATGACTTGGTATGTTGGGGTGATAATGATTGTAAAGCGCATAGAGCTTGCTTTCGAGTGGGGGAATTGTGCTATATAAATGCAATCTATTATTATGAACATTAGGTAAGTCATCCTTTTTCGTATACTTTTCAGAAAATTTGCAATACCAAGACAGAAAAGAAAGCGTATGTTGCACAATAAATGAAAAGCTGTTGATCATGAATGCAACAAGATAGGCCTTTATCGTCTTGCTTATGCTCCGGTCTACAACAATTTCACAACAGACGGAGTTTGAAATCAATAGGCATTTGTAATCTTTGAGATCATTATCATGGAGTAAGTCATCAGGATTAGCCAACGAGGGAAGGTGCATTTTATGCTGATCCTCTCTAACTCTGCCATAGCATTTTTGTCAAGGGGACGTCATCTCTTTTGAGGGTAGTGAAACTTTCCCCCCACTCCCAGCTGTGCACTTTTTTTTTCTGAGTTTTGATGTTGTTCTCTCTCTCTCTACTTTGTTGTAACCTGTGCCAAATGTGAGCGACTGTCAGTCTTGATGAATGCTTGTGTCGGCTCGTTGCTTGCCACTGTCTACTGGTCAATATTGCTGTCAGTGCCTTTTCCTTTTTTTCTGTCTACAGTCTCTGATTGGAATTTCTATATACCTGGTATACCTCGTACAGCAATATATCCAGCATTCTCTGTCTATGATGTTCTCTCTCTCTTTGTCTGCCTGTCAATCTGTTTCTCTTTCTCTCGCTCTGTTTCTTGCTCTCTCTTCCTCTTTGTCTCTTTCCCTCGATTCTTTTTCTCTCTCTACCCTCCACCCTCTTTGCCTTTCCCTCTCTTTCTCTTCCCTTCTTCCTGACTGGTCTCAGACTATCTCGTATAATTCTATCATCTGGAAAGTAATGTAGCCCAAGTATTTGTCATGTTCTATACCTCAGTAACTGCCTGCGCTGTGAGACCTGTGTCCATCGCGCTGCAGCAAATACTTAATATTAACACTTACAGTGCCAGTCCATTTTTAGACGTGTCTTTCTCAGTGTCAAGCTCTTTTGAGAACTTTATGAATCATAAACTTCAAGGATATATGATCTATAAATAAAGAAACAATGTCTAAATGAAGGGATGCAATAGATCACTCCACAAAACAGAATGAAATAATGCAGTTATTTCTCCTACATCACAGTATCCCTTTGCCGAAAACTCCGTCGAGTCTGTCGTCAGAGGCAAGTTAACGAGACCTACCAGAATATTTCGTTGACGACTTTTGCTGTCAGTGACACATTAAAGAGAAATTTCCCGGACACCTCAGGTCGTCAGTGGCACTGTTAGTGTTATAGGAGCTGCGCACAAACATATCCAAACTTTTTTCCCATCACATCAGATGTCCTCACCGTGTGCCTCAAAGATCTCCTGTGATTTCCTTAGATTTTTCTCAACGCTCCTTTATAATAGAAGAAAGAGCGGCTTTCTTCTTTATTATTTGTACCCCACCTTGCTTTTTTTAACCACTTTACTGCTTTCACTTTATCCTATACGTGTCTTTTTGCAGGCTGATTTCTGTAGTGTCAATGAGCGCTCGAGCACTGAATTTATGTTTTTAGGGGATTCTTAGTGTTGAAAGCCCGGCTGAATGAGTTTGTGATTATTTGTTTGGCTAACGTTGCCATCACACGATATTGTGCAGCTGCTAGATGTGATATTGCAAACTTTTTGTTTATGATTTAGTATTTATGATTTTACATGTTGCGCTTTTTAGCTCCGTCTTTTTATTGTTTTTTGTACATTTTGTTTGCTCTGAACTGCCATAGAATGAGAAGGTCAAGCGAGGCAACCCGGCCAGCAACGATGTTTGATTTGTACAAGAATTGTCTCCTTAGCCAGCATTATGCTGATATTTCTTGTGACGGGTTGGTTGGGAGGTGTTCACACTCACTAACCTGGGTATGTAATCTTTTCCTATCATGGGGTAGACTCGAGTTTAATCCCACACGCGGACAATCTCGTTTTCCTGCTCGGATTCGTCCCTCTCAGCCCAGGTTTGCCTTGACAGACAGGGTTGAAGTGGCCCATCTCATGAATAACCTTAGAGTTTTGCTAGGGAGGTAAAACTGATAATTAAACCACATTACACTCAGTGTACAACAATAGTTGGTATTTCTGCCTGTTTGTTGTTTTAGCAGCAATTTGTCAAAGATTGATACGGAACATTGTCTTAGGACAGCCGGAGCAAACCTGAAAATCGTCAAGTTTGTTGACAAGAAGACCTATGTTAAGGATTACCAAGTTTATTTCACTGCGTCAAATCAATGATGATAGTGCAATCGTATGTGGTTCTTATCAACGCAGATCTGTGTTTCATTCATTATTATCAATAGTGCCATGTTACTTTCTATAATTATCTGAAGCATATCGCAAGCATGGATTTTGTTTGTGTGGAATTTTCAGTTTCATTATTTTTTAACTATTGCACCATGTTTTTATGTTGCGAGTCTTAAATTTGCTTTTGTTTTTTTCCATATATCAGAATCAGACAGTCAGCAACTATAGCATTTACATTAATATGCCAATGACATTGCAAGAAAATCGTATTTACAGTGTCTCAAAGCATGTTAAAATGTGACATATTTATTGAATTTGGCAATCTCTGACAGAAGACCACGTACATGTATCGTTTTTAGGCAGGCTATAGTCTAGTGTAATAATGCAAGGAGAGCCCACTTTACATCACTGGGAAATCAAATCTAGATAAACCACATCACACCAGCATCTGTGGTGTTATGGTTAGGCTCTTTGCCAATCACGCAGAGTACGAGAGAACAGTTCAATCCCAATGTTGGACGGACACCTCTGTCTCCTCTGCTAGGAGGTTATTGTGTCCCTCGCCCTCTCAGTCTGGGTTGACCCAGACAGTCAGGATTGGAGCAGCCCAGACCTATAATGATTTTACAAGGGGCTTAAAACCAACACATAACCTTATGCCACAGCCCAAGTAATTATAACCATATTCAGAAATCTTCCAAAACCACGTCACACCTTTAACATGTAATGTTACCATGTGAGGATGTCTCACATTCACATGTTTTGGAATCTTTCAAAACCACGTCGGATGTCTCAGAAAACCATGTGATCAACCAAACTGTCTTTACCAGGTACAATTGAGGGTTCTCATTCAGTGAATATTATATTTGCTCAATGCTCATTCGCTACAGACATTGATCCCATTAGAACAATCATTTTTTAAGGTGTTCAAATGTTATTTTGTCTCATTTTCATTATGATAGCGTAGCATTTGTTACAAGAGTCGTCTCTTTGAAAGGCTTGTCGGTCTTAACCTCTATCTTTCTTAGAGAGTGATGCACAGGAATTCACTTATGAAAATGGCATGTTGAAATGAAGAGGTCGTGGTGCGCAGGTGACTTCTCGTATGTTGACATTGCTTTAATCTTTGCAATATGACCTTATGGTGTTGAAGGAGCCATAAAACCCGAAACATTTTTTTTTATGCATAGAGAGTTACCAAGTTGGGATTATTAGATTTGGATGGCTCAGAAGCAAAAGCAATGCGAAAGTATTTCTAAGAATGAAAGCCTAGAACTGTCTCTGCAGTTTTCACAGGTATAGGAACAGTCGAACGGAGACTGAATCGAATTTAAAAGCTGTAATCCTGACAACGGTTTATGTGATGATTCACGCTTTGCACACATTAATTGCTTAGGAATCAATCAAAACTCATAAAGTCTTGTAAGAAGTGAAAATTAATCGCAATTTTCTTAAGTCAAGGTCATAAAACTGTAAATGATTTTTTGCTGCATTTCCTTGAGTTGGCTTTTATCAATCCAGCGGGAAAAAAAAGTTAGGGAGCTTGATTATGCCCATGACCTTCTAAACTGTTCTTGTAGACAAGTCCAGGCTTCAGTGACCTTGGCTTTGAAGGCTTGTTTGCTGAAGTTATTCATAATATTCACTACCATTTTCCTTGTGAACGCTTAAACTTGCATTTCGACATCCAATTAACAGCAAAGACACTTGTGTACGAGTATGTAAGAAGCGTGTAATGGGGGTTTAAAAGCACGGTCTTCCACAGGTGAAAAAATTCTACCAAACCGCAACTTTGTGGGATGGTGCATGATTGTCACATTGACTCAGAATTTCCATATTGATGGGTTGTAGCTCGCAAGAGGTTTGATGGATTTTTAAAAAAAAAATTATGTTTATCCTCTTTCCCTGCTGGTCTTAGATCATTATATTGATGTGATGGCCGCCCTTATCCCTCTCGTGTGATGCTCTTTCCCAAACTGTTTGATTAGCCTAGGTCTTGAGCTAGTCGTAGCCGTGTAGAACGCTATTGATGTACAAACCCGATGTTGTCGCAACCTTATTATTATACCACTCCTGTACTATTTATTCATGTATTTATTTATTTATTCATCCACTGCCTCTACTGTCAATCTTTGTTCACTATGGTAGGATGTAAACATTATATCTATCTGTGTCACCCTGCATAATGTTTATGCAAATATATGTAGCAGGCCTGCATCAGAAGTTATTACCCATGATGAGAAAATGCACAAGATCACATGAATGCTCACCACTTTCTTATTTTAGATTTTGTAGTCGATCTGCCAATTAATGCAAACTGTAATGCGAATTATGCAATTTTGATTTTTTTTTTCCCCCTACTCAAAACAGGGAGAAGGGCATTTCCACCTCCTGCTATAAAATGTGTCGTAAAAAAATACGAAGTTAATTCTTAGGCCTACTATATTTTGTCCATTGTTTTTTTGTTTTGTTTTTTTTACATATCCTTCAATGAACAAGTGCAATGGTATTTTGATTTTGACATTGCGCTATAGGAATATTTGAGCCGATAAAATACGAAATTTCAGCAGTTACTGGCAGATTGAGGAATGTCTGTGTACGCATCTCTCTGTTTTGTGCAAATCTTTAAACAGGGCAAAAATCTATTGATTTATGTTACAGCTCATGAACGCTGTGAAGCAGCCTACATTGTATGTGGTACCATTCTGTGTTTGGAATATTCTCTGTCCTTTATTTTTATCCAGACATTATTTGGTGATGGATTTTTTTTAAAAAAGAAACTTGAAAAATTATAATCTGAGATCAAGACCTGAAAAAGCAGTCAGTCTCTTCTGTTACTCTATGTGAGGCTAAAAACAGCCCAAGAAAATGGCGCCTCCATAAACTAAATACCGATAACTTCTATTCTAATGAACCGACTCTCAGTGAGGCTAAAACAGCCAAGATAATTACGCCTCCACATCTTCAAAGTGACTGACTCTCAGCCTTATCAACAGTAAAGTTTATGCAGTAATAAGTAATACCAATAGAAAACTGAGACTTGGTACTCGATACAATGTTCATTTATGGATGTTTGGTTGCTGTTGTCATTTTGTAATGTTACTTTTTTTTTTATCATTATTATCTAAACATAGTTAAGTTGTTTCAAACTAATTCAGTCAAACCTGGTATTATTTTTTTCTGGAAATTTATTAAAAAATGAGCAACATTTTTAATACGTGGATTTAGCGTGTTGTTCTTCACACAATGCATGTTTGATTATAGGGTCTCCCATTTTACTAGTGCAGCTTTGGTATGGTATGGCCAAAGATTGCAAAGGGAATAAGATGAAACACTCTTCTCTTCCGTCTACTAGAAAATGTGTCCCGGAAATTAGTGGCACCTCCTAAAGGCAAGTAACCTTTTGAAGTAAACAATAAATGTCAGGGGTGCTGACAAAATGAGTTGCTTCTCGCAATTGGCGAATTGAGAAATCGGCCGAAAACCGATAATGGGATAAACTTTGTCAGTTTTCAACCAATACCATTTTCTTCAACTTACATGTCTTTTGTCATTCCATATAGAGAAAACTTTGGTTTTTAAGGACATTAGCTTAAAATATGTGAAGGACCTTTGACCTGGATTTTCTGAAAGCTTTACAATTTTATCTCCCCTCATTCAAACCTTTATATTTCAAAACTGGTTAACAATATATATAAAAAAGAATTTTTTTCACCACCTTGTAGGGCTTGAAAAGCCCGTTAATTTGATGTATATATCTCCATATGACTAAAATCAGAGGAGCAACTCATTTTGTCAGCGCCCCTCACAAATGTGTCCCACGGTGCACACCAGCACTCCAAGCTTCTACTTCTCTATTGAACGGCCCAAATTTTTCAGCCGCCCACTGCTTGGAGGGCTGGTGTGCACCATGGGACACAATTTTGTTTACCGTACTTCAAAAGGTTACGGTACTCACCGTTTGGAGGCGCCACTCACTTCCAGGACACAATTTTCCCTTGGTGTGGGGTCTTTACTCGTCTTTGTTATTACGCCTCGTTAACACTGCAAGGTCATTTTAGAGACAGGCCACTTTGACCCCGGCTGTCTTTAAGTTTAAGACTTCAAAATTCCAGCTGACTTTAAAATCATGTAGTCACCTAAGCGAGAAACCCCCAAGATTTCTAATTAAAGGGACATAACTGCGTAAATAGAAAAAAAGATATGTAATTAAATGGATTCTTTCCCTTTGACAAGAACTGCAGGTCCCTAATACTAATACATGTACATGTAGAAACAATTATTTGGGTTATCTCTCTTTGACCATAGCCGAGTCCAAAATAATTTTCTACATGGCCTGTCATGCAGAAGACCTGAGTTCGATCCTAGTTGCGACAATTTACGATTTTTTTCCCATCTCAGCTCAAGTTGGCCCTGACAAGTAGGCTAGCCCATGTCTTAAATGACCATACAGTGTTGCATGGGACGTAAAACTTAATTAAACCAAACAAAACCTAAGCCCATCACCATCCCCAGCCCAAGAAGATTTTGGCGTGTGTGGTGTAATGGTACGCTCTTCCGTCTATCGCGTAGAAAACGTAAGTTCGAGGCCGAAATGGAGCAGTTTATTTGATCTAGTAATCTCCGGGGGGTTTTCTGCTGGGACAGTGTTCCTCTCAGCCCGGGTCAACCCTGATAGAAAGTCAAAGTAGCCCATCTCTTCAATGACGTTGCAGTGTTGCAAGTGCAAGCAAAGGACGTTAAGCCAAATCAAATTTTAAGGGGGCGTTGTTGTTGGTTGTTGAGCGGTAGTGCGCCCTCATAGTCATACAGACAAGGGGGTCCCGGGTTTGAATCAAGGCTCGTTCGCTGGGACTTTTTCAGAGTTTTCATGGCTCTGATCCCCGGTTTGGTTGCCAGTTTTACATCCCCTACAACACTGTAAAGTCATTTAAGAGACAGGCTGCTTCGACCCTGCCTGTCAGGGCCAACCCGGGCTGAGAGGGAAAAATCCCAGCAGAGAATAAAAACAGTTTACCGGCACTCAGGATTGAACTCAATCTTCCGAATAACAGGTGAAGAGCCCAACTATTACATCAGAGCGTCAGTAGCAACTCCGAAACACACAATAAATTACAGGAAAAAAGAAAACAACGTGAAGTATTCTACAACAGCAGGATTCTTCCATCTTAAAAACAACACATGTCAGTGCAATTGACTTCACATGTTTAATTATTAATATCCCACTCAAAAGATTCATCAGAAAAGAATTGTCACATTCAGAAAACCCATCCCTCCACAACGGCAAAGCTCTTAGGAATCACAAGTCAGTAAACATGCACATGAAAATCACAATGTTGCTATTTGATATCAGTAGTCCCTGCCGTCACCAGTAAAAAAATCGGGACCAGAGGCCGATGTCCTTATCCAGAGAATGTCGCTATTCAGAGAGGTCGTATCAGGAAGTTCCACTGTATCAATATTACACCAAAATGGGTGATCCACAAAGTTGTAGATTTAAGACACATTCGCATTATATAATACATGTAGTTTTTCAAACAGACAAATTTCTACTCCAGGTATGGTGATTTCTCAATTTACAATGAACAAGATGTCCAGATTGCAAAATTATACTGTTAGTGTTAGGCCCAATTTAAAACAATATGAAAATTATTACACCAAGAGTTATCAGTCAGCCATCTTTCTTACTATATACTGTTGTGGTGTAATCGATTGCTGTGCGTATTCGACCAGTATTCACAAAAGTGTCGCCAGGTGGAGTCGAATAAAGAACTATCTATGGCCAAGTACCAGCCAAGCAAACGAGAAGCGAGAAAGCCAACAAAGACAAATGTGTATTTTATCAAGACCAAGTCGTCTTTTGCGGAGTGAAAGTCAGCAAAACCGGTCAACACAAAAGTGTCATCATGTGGAGTTGAATAAAGAACTATCTATGGCCAAGTACCAGCCCAGCAAACGAGAAGCGAGAAAGCCAACAAAAACAAATGTGTATTTTATCAAGACAAAGTCGTCTTTTGCGGAGTGAAAGTCAGCAAAACCGGAAAACACACAAAAGTGTCGCCAGGTGGAGTTGAATAAAGAACTATCTACGGCCAAGCACCAGCCCAGCAAACAAGAAGCGAGAAAGCCAACAAAGACAAATGTGTATTTTATCAAGACGAAGTCGTCTTTTGCGGAGTAGTGAAAGTCAGCAAAATCGGAAATCACAAAACAAACGACAAAGTAAAAGCCGTGCTGGAAGATCCTGTGCCTGAATCAAAGACGCAGCTCAGATCGTTTGTCGGCATATATGGTTAACTATTACCATAAGTGGCTGCCTAACATCGCAACAATCGCAAAACCACTTTACGACCAACTTATGGACAAAGTGTCAATCAAGTGAAACAGGAAAAGTCAATCATCCTTTGACAAAATCAAAACCATGATAGCTTCTGACTCCGTCCTCGCACACTATAACCCAAAGTTACCAGTCAGGTTAGCTACAGACGCATCTCCCTATGGTCTCGGTGCAGTTCTTTCTCATGTGATCAATGTTGAGGAAAAACCAATTGAATATAGGCCTACATCTAGGACTCTCACAAAAGCAAAACAAAATTATTCACAACTGGACAAGGAAGCCCTAGCCATCACCTGGGCAGTGAAGAATTTTTTTTTCTATTTGTGTGGTAGACATTTCACTCTTCTCACGGACCACAAACCACTAAAATTTATCTTCAGCCCTACATAAGGCATTCCTGCCATGACAGCAGCCCGACAACAACGCTATGCAGCATTCCTGTCAAGTTTCGATTACAGCATCGAGTATCTCACTTCAAAAGAGAATACAGGCGCTGTGGTGTAATGGTTAGACTCTTTGCCTTGCAAGCGGGAAGGGAAGACCCTGGATCGATCCCCGATCGCGGACGATCTGGGTTTTTTTCTGCTGGGATTTTTTCCCTCTCAGCCCGGGTTGGCCCTGACAGGCAGGGTCGAAGTAGCCCCTCTTTTAAATTTTAAATGACCTTACAGTGTTGCAGGGGACATAAAACTGTAACCAAACCAAACCAAAGGAGAATACTAATGCCGACAGTCTGTCACGACTTCCTCTGGCAACAACTGACATGCAAGAAGTCTAAGTAGAATTTGCAGATGAACTGTTTTACCAAGACGTCATCGAAACCCTGCCACACAATGCCAGCACTGTGTCAAAGGAAACTCTCTGCGACAAGAAAATGATAAAATTATTGCTGCTTGTTAGGTTTTATTGTTTGATTGGTTAGGGTATTACAGCTCAGTCGACTCAATAAGGTCATTTCGGCCCCAAAGTTATTGCTCTATCCCAGGGTGGTAAAAGGAACGAAAAGGTGAGTGACGAAATGAAACAAGTATTGCGGGAGATATTCAACGATCATCGAGACTGTGAGACTACACATAAGTATCAGTGATAGTCTGCTAAATAATGATTTGGTTTGGTTACCAGTTTTACGTCCCTTGCAAAACAGCATTTAAGAGACAGGCTACTTCGACCCTGCCTGTCACGGTCAACCCAAGCTGAGAAGGACAAATTATCCCAGTGGAAAAAGCGAAAATGTCCACATGTGGGATCAAACTCGGGCCTTCCGCACAATAGGCCAAGAGCCTAAGGTTTGAACCACAGACGCCGGCCATTTCCAGTCAGTGCTGAGGGTGGCCTACTGTGCCACAAATTACCAGAAAGTGATTCTATTACAACTGAGCATTTCAACCAACTCCTCCAGTGTTGCAAACCACTACAACAACATCCCCACAGGAATTGGCTTTTGTCTACGACAATGCTCGTGCACACAGACATGCTTTGAATGCTAGCTTACCAAATTGCTTCGAAGTGAAACATCTTCCACCCTACTCCCCCTTTCTTTTCTCTACGTTTGAAAGAATGCTTTTTCTATCTGGTTTGGTTCAGTTACCAGATTTACGTCTGCTGCAACACTGTAAGGTCATTAAAGAGACAGGCTACTTCAGTCCTGCCTGCCAGGGCCAACCCGGGGTGAAGCGGAAAAAATCCCAGCAGAAAAAACGCAAATTGTCTGTGACCGGGATCGAACTCCAATCTTCTGCAATCTGGAAACACAATTTAAAGCTGAAAAATCTTAATCTCGTCCCTAAATGCTTTATCAATAGATTTATCAGCAAAGGATGTCAACATTTTATACTATATACTGTGATTATGTCTTAATTCAGTCGCTGTATGTGTGGACGCTCGTTAGAGCTTGTGCAGTAACAATATTTTATTATATAACTATAACACTCTCCAAATTCTTAAGTGTACATTTTATCTGACAAAATCTATTATTACATGATATACATAGATAAATTGAAGTAGCTGCCTTTAAAAGCTTTTAAAAAAATGTAGCAGTTCACACAAACACAATAAAACATTCCCACAAAAAAAAAATTGTCACTCCTCATTCAGTACGAAGGGAATGGTTGAACATCAATGTAAAAATATGGAGAAAAACAAGGGCTATAGTAGCAAAAGGATTTAGGGCTCATATTAACAGATCAAAAGGTATTGGGTTGCAACTCCATAAAATCAGGCCCTCGTTAAATAAGGAGGAACAGTTATCAGCCTTTTTCTGAGTGTCAGACAATTGTTGAATGATCTGTGATCTAATGCCTTCTATACACAAGACTAATAGTTCATTCCCTTACTCAGATGATGTTATGCTAGAAAAACCCAGGGTTATTTTTATTGCAGTGCATCTAGAAGCAGATCTGCCCACTCCTCTCTAGGAAATCCCGCTGTTGCTACTATTTTTTATCGAGTATGGGACACCTCTATTATGAATTATTCTCAAGAATATTGTTAGAAAGAAAGAGTGCCATTTTGAAAGCTTACAAGCAATAATAGGCATTTTAAATTTTATCGCATTTTCCTTCTGGTGGTGGGTGACTCCGATTTCATCAAAATCGTATGTCAACTTGTATGCAAGAAAAATTGATAACTTCTTCACAGACAGCAAGAAAAATGTTCAAGGTTTATCATGGTACCAATAACTCAAAATGCAAAAAAATTTACAAGTACCTGATATAGTTTGGTCACAAAATCCTTTACATGTACCCGTACAATAAATTGACCAATTGAAAAAATTGTGATTTTTAACTAAATTGATAAAATTGTTCGATACATCAGGAGAGACTGAGTCCTCTTGACACCTCTACACTCCTGTGGTACAGCTCATAGTCCAACCGGTCAGCACATCTGGTCACTCGAGCTTTAAGAACAAGCACTCCGACGTCACCTGACACTCCCCCGCCTGACAATCTCCGTAGCAGCGGACTCTGGTGCTGTCTTGGCACGTCGACCTCCAGCTCTCCGATCACCATCACCTTGGAGCCGGGCCGGAAATCCTCTGCATCGACAAGTCGGGCGTTCACTTTGAGCATCCCACCTGGGGCTGACTTGGAGGCCCGCTTAGGCTCGGCCACCAACGCCATCATGGTATGGGGATTGTAGGCAGCCACTCTGGAGATATCAATAAGAAAATATAGACATATAGAATGTATATCTATAGCTTCTGCTTATACATAGTCACAGTTGCCTGGATAGAAAAAAAACGAGACTGTTATAAAATATAAAAGCGAGTGTTCCTGGTAAAGTCGATGTCCTTGTGTGTGTGTGTGGGGGGGGGGGGGGGGGGGGGGGTTT
>JAUKPP010305197.1:2427-15310 GCA_032273245.1 Phyllaplysia taylori
CCCCCCCCCCCCCCACTTCAGATATAGATGCTAGCACCGATATGGTGCCTTGCTTAACAGAAAAGGGACATTCTTTGGTTCCATGCCGCACCATTGCTACAACGAGCACTGGAGATGAAGCGAAAGGTTCAGTGACGCACCATAATATATATACGTCACGGAACATACATGTATGCAATTGGGCCCTGGCTTAGATGAAGGAAAACATCAAGCCTCATAATATTTCAATTTTGGTAAAATATCAAAGAACACAGTTAGAGTCTCACCAGAATTATTTTCCCATTTGACGTCTGCACCGTTTTCCTTCATATCTCTCATTAACTAGTTCTAGATCGTGCCCACATATACAATCACTAAGCTAGCGGCCAGTACATTTCTCTTTGACTCGTTATTGTAAGTTGATGATTCAATTTAACACTTCTTCTTTCTTTATCATCTTTTCTGCAGCTTGATGGACAGTGTTGTAGCGATGAGTGGCTCTCCGTTGAGCAACTGAAGTGTCGTCTGAGAGAAGACTCTGAGGCGTATGACAAAAGATTGAGGTGCAACATTTTTAGACTAATTTGACAACAATCTTGTTTTTTTTCCTTGAAAATAGTACTAATGCATGTTATTGCCTCTGCAGGGAAAAACACTCTGTATGTAAGTAAATTTTTGTTTAATTAAGTCCTGATCACAAAAATTATCAATCTACCACCTGGAAGAGTGCAAGAAATCAGAAAAAAAGCAAAAAACAAATTTATAATCAATTAATGAACAAAATGTGAATTTGATGAATAATTATTGTAAATGTATCTAAAAAACCTACGGTCACTAATTATTATGTAACTTCTATAGAAAAGTCATGGACTCCAATGATCAAAGATAAATTTATGACATTATTTGTAATTGTTGATGAAAAGAGTTGGGATGATGAATTAGATGATACACATTCCAATTCTGAATTAATAAACCTGGCATAGAGATTATCTAATTTACAACAGTCCTCATAAAATTGTGTCCTTGCCTATGCACCTGATTGGGAAACATGAGTAAACCCTACAGTAATGCGTTAAAATTACGAATGGAATCATCCAGTACATTTTTTACAATTCAGTTTATAAGGTGAAACTTACATGCTCACAGTGCTGTGCCTGTTGCGGAGATTTTACTGTTCACTGCTTACTGAACTGTTGATGTCAACAGTCGTCCAGCACAAAAGCTTCCAATAATTTGATTGTTGTAGTGTTCTTGTTTTTCTTAACAATTGAAAACAAAAATTGATAAGCAGCTTATCTTATGGGGAAAAGGAATTAGCATTGTAACTGATCTATCTTGCATGCACACATGTAAGTCTTGTCTGAAAAGGTTGTGTTACTAGTCCAAATGAGCCATAAGTTGCATTTTGGCCGTGCAGAGTTGTGGTATCACCAGAAAGCCTGTTCCTTTCCAAATGGTGGAAGCATTATCTTACTTGTTCAACCATGTGCTGAGATGTGATTATTCAAAGTTACCACACACACACACGCCCTAACAAGAACAGAAAAGGGTGGAAAACAGCTTTTAAGTTGGACAATGTAATTTTTACAGTTTGCCACATAGAAAACATGTGTGTATATATTTTAAGACAAGTTTGCAGATGCAACTGTAACCAAAAAATTCAGATCTTTGTTCCATTTCAAATACTGCAATGAAAACAAAATTACTTCTTAACAATCAGATTGATTTTGCACAATTTTTTCTCCATTTTAGAATTTTGGACTATCAGCTCATTCAGGCACATCACAAGACCTGTATTTTGAGGAAAATTCTTTTATTTTGTTCAGTGAGCTAGAGATAGAAGTGTTTTTATAGCTGAACATGGATAAGGAAATGAGTGGCTCTCCATCGGAGATGGTATTGTGAGGGATCCAGTCAGATTCAAAGAGGGTAGTGATGGGGGTATAGAAACATGTAGAGAAAATAATCATACACCACAACCTCAATAAACCGTATACCATAATTCTAATGATGAATGTAGAACTTGTGTGGTCCTCAAGAAATGACGAATAGTGAAATACATGTATATAAAAGTAAAAGCTAAACAGGGCCATTGTTCTACCCAGTTATGTATCTCTGTTTATTTTGCAGCTCATCTTTATCAGGTGAAGAGAAGCAAAGAGATTTACCCACAGCTATCCACAATGTTGCTGATTCTCAGCCTTACCTTGGTAAGTGCTCAAATTTGCTGTGGACAATGTGCGTCTGCTGTGTAGTGATTAGGCTTGTCAAAATAATGGGAGCACAGTTATTAAAATTTGATCTTGCATCAGGTAATTTCTACAATGATTGCTTTTTGTGCCCAGACACCTTTGATATCCATAGAAGATTACTTTTCACAATGAATGCTACTCAAGAACATTGGTTGGAAGAAACAGAAGTCCCATTTTAAAGGCAATCAGACATCAACAGGTATTTTCTCATTCATTTCCCCTTTGACAAAGGGTAGCTCCGACTTTATCAAAATCTCAAACTTTGACTTCTATGCAAGACAAGTCGATACTTTTTTCATCCAAGGCAAGAGAAATATGCAAGATTTGATATGATATGCACAATTCTTTCTAATACCTATAGCTAAGCTTCATTGTTTGAATCTACTTGCCTTGGCAAGTTTTCAACTCCTCGGGACTGGCAATGCCTCTGTTAATTTGATTCTATAGACCTTAGAACCAGCGTTGTGATGTAATAGACAGGCTCTTCTCTATCATGCAGAAGATCCAAGATTGATCCCTTGTGCAGACTATCTTATTATCTAGGGTTTTTTTTCCTGCTAGCATTTTATCCCTCTCAGCCCATCTCATAAATGACCTTAGTGTTGCAGGGGACTTAAAAGACTTAAGTGTAAAGCTCTATCACTTTACTATATTTTTGCTCTCGTGACTTAAGTTCTTTTTAAATAAATGTAGAAAATATCTGTTCTCACAAAGCTTTTGATATTCTGCAATGGTCTGTCTATTTCTTACAGGTGGAAATTTGCAGGTGGTCCTTATGTTGGATAGTGAAGATTTTGACTGCCAGGAGAGGTAGGTGATAGGCTTTGAAACATCAGATCATCCATGATTTGACACTAAGCACATTTTAGTCTTGAATATTTGAGTGATGTGAATGGTCAAGTTGGCAGAATTGGACATTTGTTCAACCTTTATTGAGAGGACAAGCATTGTTTCTTTGGCTTGCAGCCAATCAGTGGTATTTCTTTCAAAGCTTGTAGACATGTATTATTTTTATTTTTATCATTTGTTTGAAGTACAGCAGCAGTAAATGTATTTACAAAAAGTAACTATCTTCCTTCCCCAAAAGATTTCAGATAACATTCTCAGAATGCATTTTCTTCTTCACCAACAAAGGCAAAAAGAATCATTATATCGATCGGGTTTATATGGGAGGGGGTTCAGAGCCATTTGAATCTGTGAATTTCATAATTTGTTAAAAATTTCACTCATCCCAATTTCTATCAAAGAATTGCAGTTTTGTTTTCATAGATGTTATGTAATGTCACAAGCATGTTGGCTGAAGACACACAGGCCAAATTATCTACACGCGAAGGCTATAGAAAGGGCCTATTGTGTTTTCTTTCAGTTTGATACTTGCATTGCATTACACTGGAACTCAACTGAACGTAAAAAGATATAGCTGCTTGGACATCTTAAAGTATGTCAGACAACATAGATAACATTGGGCATCTTAAATCGTGAATGATCATCTGGTAAATTATTATTTCATGAATTATCGTCTTCACTGAAAAGTGAAATGGGAAGAAGAAGAGCTCATGACCAAACCCTGCTGTAAAGCAGTGCACAGTTCATTGTTGGTTGTTTTGGGAGTTTTTTTTCAGGGCTAAGATTCCTGTCTTATTGAAGATGGACGTAAGATCTGACCATCCTGCCTCTTAAATAAATAGTATTTTAAAGGTCGTTATACCAAGACCAATCGACCAACTGTCTGACCCCAGTCCTGTGTGTTATGAACATTAGAATCATAGCCCTGTCTTTTTAATGGCCTTGCAGTGTTGTCGAGAATGGGATTTCGGTCCCGGAGTTGGACGAACATCGCCTAACCTTACTGAGATGTAATGTCCTTCTCAACCCAGATTGACCCTGACCTGTTCAAAGAAGCCTGCCTCTTAAATGACCTTACAGTGTTAGAGGAGGTGTAAAACAAAACTTAACGAAATCATCTCTCTATTGTTGCACAGCTTCGATCCCTTGGCCGGCGCCCTTCTCCGCCTGCAGCAGTGGCACAACGCCCGTATCACCATACTCAAACTGGACACCGACCTCTCCCATTTGGCTGGCCAGCTGGCTGAAGTGACCCGTGCAGTTGTCAGTGCTGACCCTCAGGCCTTTGACCGTGCCTGGCCTCGATGGGAGGGAAAGATTGTCCTGGTGGACCAAGTGGTGAGTGTTACATGTCAGTTCAGTCTTGTCGTGTTCCTCTTCACGACTTCTAGAAAGTCTGAATACTTGTGTAACAGATTTTTCTTGAAGTTGTCATTGTATTTGTGAGGAAATGAAAAGATTGCATCATTATGTCAGCAGTTTTGATTAATATCAACTGAATTCCCATTCTCTATCTTTTTAGAGGAAATGTAAAAAAAATATTTTGAGGCATAAACTAAGGTCCCCACTAAAATTGAATGATAATAAGCTAATGTGTACAAATCAAGATGTAACTTTTACCCACCTTATCTTGGGTTTGCACTCTTTTGTAAATAAAGTAAATTTATTCCAACTTTAGTGTTATGATCCATGAGTTCCAACACTTATGCTACAATTTTCCATGCCATTTTGTTTTCAATGCTGGGCATGAAGTATTGGATTAATTTTTTTGTCCTGTCTCTTAAATGCCCCTACAGTATTGCAAGGGATGTAAAACTGGGTACCGAACCAAACTAACCTTATGTTTGTATCTTGTTCTCCGTGCTTAATGTGAAGTGTTGAATTAATTTTCTGTTTGTGTTGTATCCTCAGGAGGACATTGGACTTGACTTTAGTGGTTTCTATCTGGAGTGTGAAGACTGGAACACACTGCTGGAGCAAAAACTGTTCATGTCATCCCCGGAAGTTGCAGTTAAGCGCAAAGGCAAAAAAGCAGTATGTCTTTTCATTAGATTTCTTATTGAAATTTTCATGTAGATAAATTTTTCTTTCATCAGTCCTCCCATGCTTTGCTGTATGGCTAAAACAGCCAAAGATGATTTTGCCTCCATAAACAAATAATTTTAAACTAATGCTTTACCGTAATTTGTTAGAGCTGTGCATCGAGTAGTTAATGTAGAGAAAAAAATCACGCACCCCAACCTCAACAAACCATATATCATAATTTTAATGATGAATGTAAAAATGACAGATGTGGGGGTGGGCAAATTACCGACAGGGCCCCTGTCTTCCTCAGGCCCATGAAAATGTTGTCCTGTCGATAATTTGACACCCCCACATCTGTCATTTTCCATTCATCATGAAAATTATGATATACGGTTTGTTGAGATTGTGATGCGTGATTTTTTTCTCTTCATGTTCCTATACCCCTATCACCACCTTGTTTGAATCCGATTGGATCCCTCACAATACCATCTCCGTTGGAGAGCCACTCATCTCCTTATCTATGTCAAGTAGTTTATCACATAGAATATAGTGAGAGATGCCTTTTCTCCTGTATGTGTCGTTCAGCCTTGACAAGCTACTCTTGCTGAGACAGATTTTGTTCCTCAATTTGAATTTTGTTTTGGTAGTATCTCTGCAACTTATCACTTTTGAGGGGGTTTTTGTGCCTTTTTGGTGTAAATATGGCAATACTTGTCACTGTTGAATGCGAGTTCATATTTTCATCATGTTTTCTTTAATTTAAAGATGTGACTTACAACAAAACCCCTTTGATTCTTTTCAGAGAGGTTGCTTAGCCATGCACGTAATGAACTAATAGAATTGTATTGTAGATATCAGTCGAGAAAACGCACTCCTCATTCATTTGTCTTTTTTAGCTCAGATTTTCTTTCATTTGCACTATCTCTGTTTCCTGAATGACTGAAATAGTAATACGGGGTTTGTCCTATGGGAATGTAGAAAATACATACATTTTTTAAGCAGCACATTTCAACAATACAGAAAATATTCTGTCGGAGAGTGTCAACTCCCCTTAAGAAAGCGTATTTATTAAAATCTTATTATTTCAGACAAAGCCTGCGAGGAGAGACCCCGTTCACGCTGTGCTGGGGCGGACCATAGAAATCCTTCAAGAAGTTGACCTGAGATCGTTGCCTTGGATTATGTTGGACTCCTTTCTGCTAGATTTGTATCCTTTTCAACTGACACTTCTGTGTGCCTTTGGAGAAATTTAAATCAGATACAGATCTTGCATAAATGTTTGTACATGTAGAAGTTTTTAATATACAGGGTGTTTTTTTTATATTGATCGATTCTAAACTAAAATAACTCAAAGACGGTAAAGAGATAGAAGCATTTTGTTTTCAACCGATCAATCTTCATCCATTTAATTTTTTTCTGGTACCAAAATCAACCAATTTGATTAGCAGACGGCCCGATGGTGCCAGTTTTTTTTAACAGACCCAGATTTTTAGCGCACAGAAATGACGCTCGTCTTGCATTTCCTAAGTGTGTCTTGAATGTTTACAACGCATGTCGCGTGCTTAAGTTCTTTGAAAATTCCAGCTGAGCACAGCAAGAAAAGCACAATCCAAAACTCAATCAGAGATAGGTATTGAAATTTGGTAGAAACTGGTAATGTGAATTGCTATGACAACAGGGATAGCAAGAAGTGGATTTGCGAATTGCATTGCACCCGTTTGATTAAAATAGACAACTTCATTGAGTTGATACTCTGAATCTATCAATATAAAAAAAGCCACCCTGTATATGAAATGGAGTAGTGTAGTTTTTACCCTTTTGATGCGGTTGCTTCTGTTTCATTTTGTTGTCATAGTTTTGATTGTGGAACCCCCATCCATTAAATAGAGCTGTAAGGGCTTGGATGATAGAGTGTAACAGTCTGAACGATCTAAGACATCTATTGTGAGTTGACATTATAAAAGTTAAAGGATTGAACTCATTCTCTCTGATTTTGTGTGATCCTTATTGCATACCAGATATGTGTTTGAAGGAGGAAATGTAAACATGCTTGACTACATACAAGAATTGAATCAGGTAACTTTTGAACATTTTTTTGTTAGAGTAAGATTCC
The DNA here is from genome assembly GCA_032273245.1 of Phyllaplysia taylori. Taxonomy (NCBI): domain Eukaryota; kingdom Metazoa; phylum Mollusca; class Gastropoda; order Aplysiida; family Aplysiidae; genus Phyllaplysia; species Phyllaplysia taylori. The sequence continues at coordinate 9,643 of JAUKPP010305197.1, forward strand.
ATTTAAGACTCGAAGCTGTGGGAAATGTTCTCAACACCATGGTGATGCGAGGCAGGTGAGGGCAGATTGTGTCTACCCTTCATTTAGTTGCATTACTTCATGCACACTTTTTTCAGCATTCTTACAGTTTCTTTTTTTTTTTTTTTTTCACAATGAAATTATAATTTAGCACTCAATTTTACAGAAAAGATTACCTCTGAATCCATCAAGTCTGACATTGTTTTAAAGGAAGACAAAAAAGTAGAGCAGGCACTTTGGTATGGCTTGTTCTTTTACTTCTCTCTATCTCTATGGGTTACTATTGTCCTAATCTTCTTCCTGATGCTAAACTGATGTTGCATTGTCAATAGTTCTGGAAACAAACTCACAAAAGTAAAGAGAAACACCATCAAACCAAGATGAATTGGTATTGCAAAAAGTTCAATCCCATAATCGGTTCTTATGCTAGAGAAAAACAGTTGTTGTTTTTTATTGCAATGCATTTAGGTGCAGATTTGCCCCCTCCTCTCCGGAAAATCTTGCGGTTATTACTATTTTTATCAAGTATGGGATAGCTCTATTGAGAATGGTACTTGTTATGTTGCTGGATGATATAAATAACTAAAATTTGATTGTCCATCAGACTGGGCTGCTGGCGAGACTGAGGGTGTACCCAGATGGCAGGCAAGTCCCAAGCTGTGGGGAGCTGAGCTTCATCAACACTGCAGCCTGGAAGGAACGGATCATGAGCGACTACCAAAATACTCGAGGTTAGAGACACACAGCTGTGACCTGTAGTAGAACTGCTTCAGCTAATTCTCTTTTTAGGTAACGGACAAAAGATTTTTACCTTTAGGATCCTAGGAGACAACTTGACCTCTTGATCCGGTTTAGCTTCCAGTTTTACATCCCTTGCTACACTGTAAGGAGACAAGCTATTTCAACCCTGGCCAAGAGGAACAAATGATGAAATCCTAGCACAGAAAACAGAGATCGTCTACACATGGGATTGAATGGGGGTCTCCTGTGTGATAGGCACAAAGCCTTCTAATCATTACACCACAGACGCCGGTCCTGACCTCTTTTATGTTATGGTCTATTTATGAGCAGGAAATGTTTTAAATGACTTCTTTTATTTCATAAAGTTAATGCCTTTTCTGCTTCATTCAAAGTTTGTTTCTGAGCAGGGCAATAATAATAGTTGTAGTGGTGAGTATAGAGATGGGATTTGAAATAAAGCAAATGAAACAAGCAATCATTTCTGTTGTAGAAAGGAAAGTTTTTGACAGTATGTTGTATTTTTCTGTTTCAGAACCAGCAGAGCAGAGCGTCCTAAGGGGGATGGAATTTCTCTACTTGGTGCTGGTTCCAGGACTGAAGAGTGACTCTGTCCTTGTCAAAGTGCTGCTCTCACCCCACGAGATGAACAAAGACGCTGTTGCTATGATTCAAGAGTATAAGATATTCAAGGAAAGAAGTGCGGCTCCCCCAAGTGACATTAAATGGAGCGAGTCTCTCTTGGGAGGTTTACCTGTGCTTGAGGTGAGCCTTGACTATTTCCCTCCTCCTCTCCATCATTGCTCGTCTCATTTTGGACCGGGGTAGAGGTCACAAACACTCGCCACTTTTCCATATCCTACTATATATTTTTCCACATCTATCCTTTTTTTCTGTACACTATTATCTGTGACTCTTGGTTTCTGTGTGGCCTTTTCCTTAACTTTTTGTCCTGTCGATTTCATCCCAACAATTTTTTCTTTATGATTCTTAATTCTTTTTGTTTTCTTCGTAACAAGGGTTTGTAATGATTTTATGTATATATACATTGTATTTTTTGTTGTTGAATGTTTTTTAAAATCCTTTTTTGATAGATTTTGGTGATTTGAAAGTTAGATCCTCCAAATTCTAATGTTTATTTTCAAAGAAAAAAGTCCAAGAACAATACAGCTGAATTCTAACTCTGCAGATATTTTACTTTTCCAGTTTAGTGGGGCTGACGTGGTCATGGTGATTTCAAACTTTAGGAGCAATGTATTTTAGCTAATTTACTAAAACTTTGATGTGTGATGTGAAGCAGACTCTTTCATGTATTTTACTGTTGTGTTTTCTACATTCTGTTATGTTAGACAACGAGTGTAGGAATGCCACTGAGAAAGGCAAAATTGCTTTACAAGTCGATAAGCTTTGAACATTTAACCCAATATGTAGTATGGCACAAAAAATATAATGCAAAGAACTTATATCATTTACCGTAGTTAGCATAGATGAAAAATATTAGAAAGTGATGAAATTTACCATACATTGCAATGCAGTAGTCTGTAATACATGACTTTTTCTTTGCAGGTGGAGCAGGTTCATGAGCTCATCAAGGAATCCATAGCCATTGAGGAAGGTAATGCAAACTCCATGTTTGTGATGCCATACTTTGCTTTGTATTATAGTAGGCTGTGGAGACACATGTATTTGACTTTTTTTGTTGTTGTTATCTCTGAGTTGCTGTTTTTTCTCTTTATTCTTTCTGGTTGATGAATTCTTTGCTGTGGTCTGCTTCTTACTAGTACTTTTACTCTTACTTACTTATACCCTTTGTTAATTCTTGATTCTCAAATGACCTAACAATGAAAATTGCTGTAAAGACATCTAGAAGATAGCATATCCGGTCTAAGTTTTTTCTCATGCAATGTAATCAATTTTTCAGAGGTACCATCAGTCGACGGTGAGGATGAGAAAGAAGCCCAATCAAAACGAGACAAGTTGCTGGCCATTGTGGAGAGGAGAGGGGAGGCTTGCATCATAGTGGCTCAGTACATGGCTCAACTGGAAGGTGATGACACAGCACGTCAAGATGTACAGTGGACACCAGGTGAGGGGATGGATGGGATCTGGCTCAGATGGGTAGGGTTGGTTTATTGTGGAGGCACCAGCTTCTTTGGCTATTTTAGCAGCCTGTCCCTTAACATATTACTGGGACAAGGGCCCTGAAAAATCTGATCTCACTTTTATGAACAGTAATTAATAACATAGAGATATGATACTGACTGCTGCATACCAATACTACTAACTAGGGTCTGGTTTTTCCATCTTATCCAGGAATGCCAACATCCTGTAATGTGCAGAAATCTGTTCAATTTTTTTCGCTCTATGCGCCTTCCTTATAAAGATATTCTGTGTTATTTTCAGAAGTTTTGTCCATTTGTATTTTTTTTATAAGACCATGAAGTTAACGGAATTGCTCAGTAAATTTTAGGGGTTTGAGTTGGTTTCTCTGATCTTCTTCCCTCCGCAGAATCCTCGCGTGATCTGTCACTCCTCCCAGAGAGACGGGCTCTGGCCGCAGGAGAGGCTGCATCAAGAAAACTGCGCAGCTTCCTGTCGATGGACAGCCACCCGGCGGCATCGCCAATAGGTGCACTCAGGCAGGAGAGAAGCTGTGAGTGGAGTCAAGTGTTGTGTTTCTAGACTATGGAGAATTTCTGGCAATGTTAAAGAAAGAAAATGTTAAATTTAGGATGATTTTTATGTCATTTTGCACCCGATTTTTATTTCAGATGATCTGTAATTTTGCGGAGCTGTTATCATGTCTTGTTTGTATCATAAAAAGTTTCTTTGTTTTTCTTCTTAAGCTTGCCATGCATGTTGTGTTGTCAGAAATTTATCAATGGTTTTATCGGGGCAGAAGTGAATATTTGAGGGGAGGAGGAAAGTATATGGCATTTGGCAAATACTGTCGCAACTTACACAGTAGAAAACTGGAATACAATGAGCCTCATTAGGTTTGGGAAGGACCCTTGCCTCAGGCTCTGGGATCCTCTGAAAGAGTTAATATTTCACATGTCTCCCTTCATTACTAGCAAATGTATTCAATTTCCTTGTCATTTCATCTTATCACAAGATAACTGAGGAGCTTGCAATTTACTTAAAGAGGCGCCGACATTTTTTAAGTGCTTTAACCTGTAAATAAGGGACTAATGGTTTAAGAATGTACATTTTAAGCTGCCCCTTATTATGCTTTCCACTGCTATATATTTCAACATTTAGTCCATTTCGTGATGCTGCCATTTCATCTTCTTACTTATTCATCCAGTTCAGATTTACGGCTACAAAAAGGCTTAATCCTTTCTCGGTCCTTTACCCACTTGCCCTATGTCACAGCATCACCAGGTCATTTTACGGTGGACGATGTGTTAAGTCTGGTCAAGAAAGATGACCTGGAGATTGAAGCTCTTCCTGGATCTGTGAAGCTGGTCAGTATTTTCTATCTTTGACCGTTGGCCGTTATCATGTCTAATCTCAGCCATGCTGTTTCACACGCTTCCTTTAGTGAATGGTCTCCATATAGTTTATTTCTTTCCTTTTGACAAATGTGATGAAGGTTTATAGCAGGTCATTTACAGAAGTGCACCCAGGATGACTGCCAGACTGCTGGAAAAATTTTCAAGGGGCATATTTACATTTTTAAGGGGCGTATGCCTGTGCATTTTGCATTGAAATAGCATACTTTTGCGCTGAATTAGCACACTTACGTGTTGAAATAGCCCCAGTATGTGCTAAAATAGTACTTTTTTATTTGAATCTATGCGGCATGCAGTTAAGACTGAAAGGGTGGCCAACAGTTTAAAAAAAATAGAGAGATAAATATTTTGAGGTCAAGGGCCATATTCCCACTAAATGCATGATAAAATATAACGGCATTGTGTTCTAATAAGCCGGATTCCTCTCAAAAAGTTTTCTACTTTTGGAAATGTTTTTATCGCTAGAGTGTAATACCTTTGGATCTCTTCAAATTATATGTTGCAAACATCCACTCAAAGGAAGTAAGCGCAGAAGGAAAAAAAGAGGGGGGTCTGGGGGGGCTTAAGCTGAGCACTTTTTCTTCTTGAAAAATTCGAAAACTTTAGGAGTGATCAGATTGCTGAGGTAAATGCAACGTTATTTGTGTCAACTAATCTTTCTTTTTTATTAAAAATGGCTAACAAGTTGAACTAAACCCTGATATCACAACCGTAAACTCATAATATCCACGGAGTGAGCACAGCCAGATGGCCCAAAATGTGTTTTGCTACACATCAAATTTACAAGAACTATTAACAAAATCTCAGAACTAATTTCCAGTACCCAGGGATAAAAAAAACAACACTAAAAACCTGATACACCTGGAAAATGGAAATCTTGTGTTTTCTCTCCCCCTCCCCCTAAAAGCACCTAACAGCATTGCTTTCTACTCTTTTAATCAGAACTCTGCACTGGCCTTTGATAAAAGTTGTTAAATACACCAGTTTCATCAAAGTGAAAGTGCTCAAAGATACTACATGTACTGACGGATTCCTAGTCTTTGTAATACTGATACTAGTGATAGCCCTCTTTTTCTCATTCCTTTGTTTTGAAGGAGGGAGTCTAGAATCATGGTCAGATTCAGTGAACAGCAAAATTTTATATTATTGGAAGTGAGGGGAGGTCCCTAAGCAGGATATTTAAAAAGTCTCAACTGGCCTGTAAGTGAGATCAAGTGAACTGATAATTTTTTCAAGGGGGATTTGCTCAATTTTTTTCATTTTCAAGGGGTGTTTTTCCATTTTCAAGGGGTTTTGTGACTTTTTTCCATTTTCAAGGGTTTTTGTGACTTTTTTCCATTTTCAAGGGTTTTTGTGACTTTTTTCCATTTTCAAGGGTTTTTGTGACTTTTTTCCAT
>JAUKPP010305308.1:2991-19153 GCA_032273245.1 Phyllaplysia taylori
GGTTGGTTGGGAAATGTTTTTTTTTTTTCATTTTAATTCCCCCCCCCCCCCCCCCAAAACGCCTTTCAAATGCTAAATGACTGATTTTGCTGAACTATCCCTCACAAATGCAGCCAGCACTGACAACAGATAAAGCACAATATACTATCACAGCAATAACAACTACGACAAGACTCAAAGGTTGAACATACTTTTACTGCAAGTAGTTTTCACATTTAATTTATCAATAACTAATTCATTAGTGTAAATAGAAGCACATTGATGTTGTGAGGGTATTTCGTGTTGGAGCAGAAGTGAAAAGACACACGGACACAACAAGAGACATGTCGCGGGGTGGCAGCTCAACTATTGTAACTTGATTTTTGGCGATAGTAATTTTTTTTCATATTTCATGGTTCTTGTGAGGGGGGCATGCCCTGAAAAAATCTCAGAGTCCAGAGATTTATAAAAAACAAACAAAAAAAACAGACAGTGATCAATTTCCATACTATCATATCTTGATTAATATTGTTGTAGCAGAAAATAAGTTTTTTGCCTCTCCTGTAAAGTTGGGAAAAGCAAGTTACAATAGTTGAGGTACCACCCTGCAATGTATAAAAGGAAGAAATAACAATTTTCATTGGCATTTCTCCAATAATCTGGCCAAAACAATGATTGTGCTGGTAGGCACAATAAAGTCATGCTCACAACATATTTGCCTGAGTCATATTTCATAGTTATGAGAAAATGACAAAATACTTTCCTATTCTACTGACTTTTAAAAAAAATATTTTAAAATCTAAGACATGAATGCTGTAACTTAAGCATTCTGGAGAACTTGCGGAATTATATTATGTTTAATCACTTGAGCAAGAAACTTCAAAAGACCCAAAATACAGTTGAACCTGCTCAAGCGACCACCTGTACAAGACGACCACCTGCACAAACGACCACTTTCCATAGACTCCCAAATGACATTTTTTTACTATATTTTACCTCTCTAAGACGACCACCTGTCTAAAACGAACACTTTTTTCTCGACAATGGGTGGTCGTCTTAGACAGGTTTAACTGTATGACTTAAGCAACTACGTTATGAGCATGACAATAAGAGGACAGTCTTCTGGGAATTCAGTTTTGCAGGAAACAAAAAACACTGCTTTCTATTTAGTAGTAGCAGTAAGGAGTGGGTTATTTATGGAGCTACCAGCCATAGCTGTTTTAGCCTCTTCTTGTTTTGGGTTTTTATGCTCTCATTGCTTTCATTAAGCTATCACACACCACCTTAACTATCATTGTAAAAAAAAAAGAATTGTAAAATCAAAGATTTAAAATAGTTCAGAATTGGTCCATTTATGCCTGATATTAAAGATAAAATTTTAAGATATTATTTTTTTTAAACCACACTTAAAGAGATAACTCATGCGTACAGTCAAGAAATACACAGACCATACATCCCATTCAGGTTGGTCCGGTAAAAGCTATTGTAAGAGAAATAATCATTTAATTATTTATACAAATCATTTAAGAAACAGAAAAATGGAAAGGTGGAAGGGTGGGGAAACTTACGAAACCAAAGAGAAGATAATTCATTGACTAAATATGCAGGTTGGCACAGGAGATATCAAAGAGAAAGTAATAAAAATAACTGCAGGATCACAATATCTCTGTCTCTCACTCACCCCCACTTCACAACATCAAAGACACTTTGGCTTTTATATACATACACAAACACTGGCACAGAGCGGAGGCAAGGCATACAGGTTGTCATGGCAACCAGCATAATCAAGTCTTGGAAGATGTACACATTCATGTCTAATTAATTAATGATCTCTTGATATCAGTACCATAAGGAGACTTTACCTTACTTACAATATTTTGTAGAATTTTAAAATAGTACTACTTCTGTCTCAAGACAAACGTCTAATCTAAAAAGACCACTGCATTTGCACAGAGAAAAAAAAAGAAACCAGTAATTTGTGAAGATTGAATCTACGACTATATACAAATCACACATTCATACAATGAGTAGTAGTAGAAATCACATTTGCACACTTCAGCTAAATTGAAGAGATTCTCACTAAAGCAAAGCACATTGCGTCCCATGCTGTAGACTGTATAGTAGAAAACAATTTTCTTTTTTGATAGAGAGGTTATCAATTTTTTATAGATACACATACTGAACTCTATTCTTAATGAACTTCAGAGAATAATTTAGACATGGGAGATCAAGTATACAATCAAAGCTCATATCATGCAAATAAATACATTTGAGGTAAGATTCTTATAAATAGATACATTTCATTGTAGAGAACATCACCTCTGCCATCTTACATAAAAGGACGAATGTGCCAAAAAACAATTTTAAAAAATAGCTATGCGCACAGCCAAACTTAGCTCATCAAGTTGCACACTTTGGCCTGCGTCTAGTAAAGATGCAATTAGGACCATACTGTAAACCCCAAAAAGTGGAGAATGTAATTAAAATTTTAGGGCTTTCACTCTTTCCTGAATTTTCTTTTTCCACTTTGACCTTTTTTTTAGTCACTTTACATTCTGGATTGTATTCTACAAAGATGTATAATTCTATTTTTATGTCTTTCTAAGCATGATTCTTTCGCTCTTGTAAAACCAGGATAATTTTCCCTCAGGGAGAATAAGTACTATCTTGTCTTATCTTATTTTGCTTAATGATGCATTTGTCCTTCTTCATAAGGCAGCAGATCTGAGCACAGGACACATTCAAAATACATAAGGGAGCAATAATGTAATAGTAATAAAACCTCCTCTTACTTCTATGTCATCCAACCACTTTGGGCAGAATATAAAAGTTTCATTTTGGTATGGTTTGGTTTTGGTTTAACATCCCATGCAACACTGTAAGGTCATGTACGAGGCGAGACCGAATTTTATGTCCATCTCCGATAGGACAAGGTCGGAGCCATGAATACTCTGTAAAAATCATGGTGAACCTCCCCAGATTCGAACCATGGACCTCCTCATCTGTAGACAGGTGCACTACCGCTCAACCATAGACACACCCATAAAAGATTTAATAAAAACATATTTCCAATTATTCAGTTACACAAAAATAATATAATATACCAGGCTAATTCACTTCCCATGTACATATCACAGTTTGGATTTATTTCAATTTTGCGCCAATCTTCTCATGGCATATCTGCTTCAAGAACTAAATTTGTTTTTGCAATAGAAGAACAAGATTTAAGGTGAACAATATTGGATCAAAAGAATCACACTACAGATATATATCACAACAAGAAGGAATTAAGACATCACTAAACATGATGAAAATAAAATAACGTAGTGATATTCTGACTGCAAAACATACAGATTGACCAAATCAACAAAACAATTCAAAGTCGTGTCTAGCATGGATAAAAACCTTTCATTCAATGCTATACTATTATATAATGCAAATAGAATGTTCGCTTTGCTCACTTCCTCTAAATGCTGTTTGTAATCTACATGACTGAATATTCTAAAATAAGAGTAAATGCAAACAATGCAAAGATGAAAAAGATTCAAGAAAAATGAGGTGCTAAATGACAGTCAAAATATGAATACATTTCTGCCTTGTGCTTCAAAGAGCTTAAGTTGTGGTAGCACCTACAGAGGAAAAAAAACAAACCTATGTTGATAATCCTTATGCTGCAGTGGCCAAGTTCTGTGCAAGTACGACAGCTAGGTTATAAGCCATGGCCCTCGTGCCTGTTGCTATGAAATATGTAATTTCTAACGTATGTATGTCTTTGTGGGTTCTCATGTAAGTATGAGTATTTCGGCTTTGTAATTCTCTAAACGGGTATGCTCGTTTAAATAAATTTCACAGAGAAGGTAAAAGAAAAATGTCCCAAAAGCCTTTTTCAGATGATAATTCATGATGAGATCGAGTACAAATTTTAGCATTTCCTGTGATTAGAAGCTCAGTACACTTATTTGGACGATTGCAAGTTGAAAAATAGTGATATTGGTGACATTTGGTTATCTTAAAAATATTCTGAAACTACACGTTCAGGGATATACAACATAGATTTGTATCTATTCATGTGTATGGGATTGTTTGTATGTGATTATATGTTTGTGTATGCATGTGTGTCTCTCTCTCTCTGTGTATAATATGATGTTATGTGTAAATTTAATCTGTTTCAGGTGTTTGTGCATATGCCTAGCATACACTTATGAGTCAAATGCTGTACTAAGAAGTAATCAAACAAACAATTCTAAGTAAGACAGGCCAATTGTTAATACTTTTTGCAATGCGCAAGTGAGGTTTGAAAACATAACACCTACACCAACATAACAATAGACTTTTATGTGAAGTGAAGACATATAGGACTTTGGACAACAAGGGTACAACTGGCTAAGAAAAAAAGTATCCTGATTTCCAACTACTCTAACCAGTAAATAAGCAGCTCAACTGCTAAAGGTGGACACAAATCTGGTTCAGAAATCTGTAATTCAAGATCCAATACTAAACTTGGCACCTCTAGAGGAAAAACACATGACTTTCATCTTCACACAATGCACACTCCTCAAGTTCCAATCCTTGTTTTCCACGCATGCATCTACAGTTATGTGTTTCCATCTTCTCCATGAAACAATGGCAGGGAAAATTTTCATTTGTGAGAGCCAAGCTGCTGCTTGTACCTCATCTAAGAGCTCTGACTTCATCTTCATCCACTGCCAGATCTATTCCTGCTTCTCTGTCGTCCACATCCAGTTGAGCAACTTTCTCATCTTCTCTGAAACGTAAAAATTTATAGACACATGAACATTTTTTCCTTGGTGAATCCTTTTGCTATGATATAAGAGGACATTATATAGTTTTACCCCCTCAAATGTGCAAATCCCTGGTTTCAAATAACATATTGCACTTTGAAATACCACATTGAACCGCCAAAGATACAAATTGACGTCACGCGCGTCTCGAGCAAGTTCAAATATACACATTGCAAGCTCAAATGTACATAAAGCAAACTCTAATATAAGAAAAGGAAACATCAAATGTCACATAGAGTGTGCATAAGTTTACATTTGAATTTGCTATTTGTACATTTACTTTTGCGAGTGAAGTCACAATGGGAAAACTCCCATTGAATATTTCAAGTTGCAATGTGGCATTTAGCTTCCTATGTGTTATTTGAAACATCGCATTTGCACATTTGAGGGGGGAAAACTATAGAAAAATTAACAATTACAAATTCATAAATATTTCATGCTCTCAAATTCTTCAGGTAAAAATCTATCAAAATCTACATTGACACATTGAGTTCTTGTGCGGCATCTATTATTGTATGCATGTCGAGAACATTTTGAAATATAATCCTATTCTTCTCAAATCAGAACATATAATATAGGAAAGTAAATTTTGTTCGCGATCTCTGTATCTGTATTGTCTTTGCCCAAACAAATTTGGGATTTTATAGTTTGTCATTTCAAGAGGTTCCCTGAGGCTCAATTCCTTGTATGGTGGTTTTCATGCAATAGGGCTATTAAGGGAAAAAACCCAGTATTACATATATTATGTGTATGTGAGATTAGATAGTTTTGCAGGTATTCTCAAAACTGCAAAAAGTAACTTGGGAGTGCTAATGTAGAATGACCGTGACGACACGTAGGCCAACACTACCCTCAATAGCTGAAAAGCATGTTCCCATGTTGGTGCAAAAATTTGAATGAAATATAGCTCTCCTATTTATTCAACTTTATTATGTGTGATTCTTTTATACGTTAAGTTGAATATGGAGTACAATTACAATAACTTTTAAAGATTCACAGTAAAAACATGAGAGTAATATTTAAAATCTCAATTTAAAAAATGGAGCAATGTGCTTTGCTTTTGGACAGCCAGAACAGATCTGACACCAACCTGATCCGGGCATCAATTTCCTGCTCCTTGTCCATTCCCATCTGGAGTGACCGCGTGCTGGACCTGGATGAGGAGCTGCTGACCACATCATCCTCATTGCCGGTGAAGCTCATGCGGGAGATCTGACCATCGGCTGACCACAACACAAGGCATAAAGTGGAACATTAGAATTTACATTCATTCAAGTTGTTAACATAGATAGTTATCTGTTGCCCTTCTGACAATAACTGTCGCAAGTTTTGCTTGATTTTCTCCTAAACTACGACATGAATTTTCCCCACATTTTGTAGAATGGAGTCTTATCTAAAAAGTTCTTAAATTTTTTTTCGAAATCAATAAGAGCATCGCACTGGCCAAGTGTGGTATACAAAGAAATTAAACCATAACTATTTATCGGATACATAGAATTTATCACATGAGTGAGCTAAGCCATGCGGATGTTACGAGTCTTGACGAAGTTGACAGTTGAAAAGACAGGATCCACAAGAAAACGCCAAACTCATGACACAACATAGGATTTCAGTGCCCAGGCTCTAAGTAATTTGGTTTCATGCCTAAATATTGCCAGTGTCCAAATGTATATCTGTGGTGTAATCACTACTTCTTTTATCCTTGCAAAGGGAAAATTGATTTTTTACTTCTATCTTTTCTCTGATATTTCTCATATCCCTCTTAGGATTTGCCCTAACTGGCAGGGTCAAAGTAGCCCTGCCCATAAATGAAGCTACAATGGGGTCTTTTCATACCCCCCCCCCCCCCTCTCCTAGTCATGGGATGCCTGTCTTATCAACTTTCGCTTTGCCCATTGTGGCAAACTTTGTGAATTATTTCACTTAAGTTACTGCACCTGGGCAACATTAAAATTATGTGACATATACATGGTTCTGTCTCTGAGTCAATGACTGCAACCATCATGTCCAAGTGTTGTATTGATAGTGGCACTATATTACATAATGACTGCATTGCAAATCGCAGCCATATGGTCCAGAGAGGTCTTAAGACTGCATCACACTATTGCAGTATTAAGGGGCCAATTTTAAGGCTCTCCACTCCCGCAGTACAGAGCTAGACTGTCATGGCTCTGTGGGTTGTAAAGACTACTTGAAGAGTGCATAACCCATATAAGTCCCTGATCAGCAACAACAAAAACAACATCCGCTTTCACTTCCTTTGTAAAGATTGTGTGCATTCAAAACTTCAAGTTCCTTTCCCTTTTAACCACAAAATTGCTGATATCAAGAATGGTGTGCCTCATCCAAAAGGTCACAATATGTCAAAATGGTGGTGAAATTAAAATTTTGTAACAAAAGGAAAAGAAATTATTGAAACAAAACCGCCTTCATCGCAAAGGATAACTGTTTTGTCAAAGGTTGAAAGGATACCACCATGTTGGCCTAGTTATTACGGGTATCATGTAACTGACGCTCTTCGTTGTTAGGAAGGGTGAATTGATCCCATAATGGCGTTGCAAAGAGCATAAAATAAAAAATATGCAACAAACCAATAAAGCAGTCTTTGTTGGTCACTCACCGGTCAGTCTGCCCGTGTCTGAGGCAAGCTCCCACTCTAACTGATCCAGCGCCTGTTTGTCCTCCATGTTCTGCTCATCCTCAGCACCCACGTTGTCATAGCAACTCAGATCTTCTCCTTCCATCACTGACACAGGGACATAGAGATTGGAGAGGGTTAATTTCGTTAGAAATTATCTATTCACATAGGTACCAGCTTCTTTGACAGTTTTAGACTATTACTCCCAATGTGGTATTCTTTTCCCTTGAGGGTCATCCCATTCCATCTTTGAGGGCTATTGACAATATGATATTCACATACAAGATCAACATTATGGAATACATGTCTTACGTTCCATCTGTGTTTTGGCAAAGCATATAATAGTGAGATCTTTCTAACTAAAAGCATCAAAATTAAGTTGTAAGGTTTGGAATGGCTGGAGAGATTGGGGGACGGGTATGGGTGGAGGAGGGGGAGGGAGGGTGTAGAGGGATGAGTCGGAAATTCAATACATTTGTATGTCATCTATGAAACACTCTAAACGTGTAAGTCGATTCTCTTTTTTTATTCTGGGCTTACACATTTTGAAAATCACACAGACAATATTTTGTATGCTCGATGGCTGACTGTATTTATATTGCATTGATTCCTGAAAAGCAGAGTCTTGGTCTTTTAAAAAAAAAAAAAGAGTCTCAGTATTTTGTAATCTATTATTATCTATTGTTGTCCTGAATCTATTACATGTATTATCTATTGTTGCCCTGACAGGACAATAATATCTAAAACATTTTTAAACGGTCCATGCAGCAGTTCTACAATTATTGCAAAACAAGAATATTGACATGACCAAGATCTTTTGCTGTCCATAGCTGGGTACCTATTCCCAACCGATAGAAGTCAAGAGAGTTTCTGTACAGAGTACATGACATTTGCCAAAGACACAACATCAGTCCACAGATGTGAATCTCCAACCTCTCAGTTAACAATCCTACAATCTTACCACTACGCTACCAATCCCCCAAAATTGTTCACAATCTTTACAGTCCATTAACACATCAAGACCTAAAAGAATTAGGAATATCTTTGAAAAGTATTGTATTGTACAGGACCTTAAATTTGCTTTTCATCCCTCACATTTAATATTGCTTTAAAAATATTTACAGCCTCTCTGTTCTTACATTTTTGTCTATTTAGACCAGAAGAATACCTTTGTGAGTGACCAAAAAAGACATTGATCGGAGAAGATTGTGACTACAGATGAATGGCTAAAAGAGCAGTAGAAGCTGGTGCCTCTATAAATAAGTAACTTCCTACCGACTATAGATGCAGTAGGTAGATATTATTATGTAGGTTGTAAGTTTCAAATGTTAGCACCATATTTTCATAACTTATAAATTGTGGTGTAATGGTTAGGCGCTTCGCCTGACATGCGGAGGACCCGAGTTCGATCCGCGAGCTTAGACGATCTGGGGTTTTTTTCTGCTGGGATTTTCCCTCTCAGCCCAGGCTGGCCCTGACAGACAGGGTTGAAGTAGCCCGTCTCTTAAATGATCTTACAGTGTTGCAGGGGACGTAAAACTGGTAATCAAACCAAACCAAAGAAAGCTCAAATATTCACCAATAGCCCTGGATTCTCTGCCACTGGCTTGACTCAAGGAAGATAAAGGCCTCTTGTGATCAGTTACATCCCTAGATGATTTCCTCCCAGATGGTGAGGCAGCTAGCCCCGACCTTGAATCAATGCTGATTCCACTGAACGGCCTCACTTCTGTCTCCCAATGACCGCTGTCTGGCCGCCGGCGTTGCTTCGGTTTTGAACTACTCGTAGACTGAGATGGTGTCTGCAGCCTTGAACTTGATGACGGTCTCGGAGACTGGTCATCATAGATTGCGCTGTCCAACAATTTGTTGTCAGACGCGGCAAAATCCTCCGAGTCTGCCATCCAGTTGTCCGCCTGTACACGGGACATCATGAGGTCAGCCACAATAGAGTCCTGGCGATTGTCTTGACCGTATGAGACAGATGTGGAGGGTTGTGTCCTCTTCAATGGCTCGGATCCACCTGGAGAGAGGAAATGTAATGATGGATTGCATTTATATAGTGCATATCCCTGATTGAAAACATCTCTATGCTCTTTACAATCAATTTTTACCCCAGAAGCCCAAGTCATTCAGAAACCTTCTCAACTCCCTACGAAGCATACAGTGCAAGCTGCCATTTTACAAGCAGTCAAACACTAACATACTGACAAGATCCTTTGCTGTCTATAGCCGGGTACCCATTTACAGCTGGGTAAAGTGAGAAAAATTAATGTAAAGTGTCCTTCCCAAGGACACAACATTGGGCTCAAGTTGGGATTTGAACCTGAAACTTTCCCATTACGAGTTCGGCAGCCTAACCACTAGACTATCAACGCCACATGTAAAAAGCTGAACTAAATATGCATTGAGATGAAAAGAGATAGCAAAGAATTTAAAGGAGAGGAAGGGGTAAAGTTAAGTTGAAGAAGAAAGAGGAGAAAGAGAAGGAGGAAGGCATCAAAGAGTAGAGGGAAAGAGAGTGGAGTAAGTGGAAGGAAGAAGTCATTGTGAAGAACCATTACTGTCAGGAAGGAAAACTAAATAGTCAAGGGAAAATGAAGGACAACCTGATGGAAACAAGAGCAAGAATAGAGAATTATCTAATGTAAAAACTAAGGGGTCAAAGTAGTGGCCAATCAAGGGGAACTATGACCACAATAGTCAAATGAAAAAGTAAACTAAAATTTAACTTTCTTCACTGATATGATAATAAAACCTGTCTTTTGCATTGAGATACACTGTGCAAAAAGTTGCACTGCAAATTTTGAGAGTATTTTTTTTCATAAAAAATCATTTTCATGAATATAGTCCATACCTCAACACAATAAAAAGTCTGTGTACTCTCTAACCTATGAATGATAAAGTTTAACCTCTTTATATTTTCAATGGGAAAGAACGCTGGTTTTGATCCAAAGAAACCCAAAGAGTATACTTTACTATACTTTGTTGATCCCTGACTACTGTGAAGGGTCAATACACACATGAGAAGACAAAATTCAACACTATTTCAAGACTGGAGAAACAAAATTCAAGACCCCTACATGAAAAATTCTCTGCATTTAATGACTCATTTAAAAGAGATTATATACTGAGAAAGAGGGTCTAAAACATCCGCTTTGACCAATGCCTGACGTTCAGAATACGCATATAAGCTTGCCCTGCCGGAACACCGCGTGCGAAAGAAATCTAGATGTATCTATTGCAGGCACAGTTGGGCTTTGTCAATATTAAACCGGGCCCACCTCAGCCGACGTTTCCCTTTTTTTTCATAACAGTTTCGGCAATTTTGAAAAATTCAAGACTTAGGACATTTCAGGCAAAAGAGGCCGATTTTGAAGATTTTTTCAAGTCTTAAGTGAGCTCTTGGATTTTCAAAACTATTTCAAGACTCAAGAGTCACTTATGGGCCCTGTCTACAATCCAGAGAAATAAGATAACATGACTGAAAAATCTGAGGGATCGAGCAATCGCAATTTTCCTTGAAAGAATGAGGAAATGAGGCTAGAAATATCCCCTTACTAGGGAAATCCCTCACCTGTAGAACTACTTGGTCTCTGGTCCTGCGACTGCTGTGAAGACTTTGCCTGACTGGATGTGGGGACGTGGGTGGAGCTGATTGGTCGGCGGCTCAAGGACACGTCAGATGCGTGGCGCGACATACCCCGCTGTGATCCTTTGATGGACTCGGCCGTGCCTTGACGAGACAAGCTCCCCACCACCTGGCCTGTGCTTGATTTTGTGTCTCTTGGACTACGACTTGAAGCGTCATCACTGCCTTGAAGTTTACTCCTCTCTCTTTGGCTTGATGGATGAGATATGTTTTCAGATTTTTCTCGTCTAAAGTCACGAGATTCTGGTCTTGAAGGGAGAGGTTGGAAATTTTTCATTGATGGAGTGGGTGTGACCGATTCTCTCCCCTCGACATGACTCTCGTTACTTCTTCTCATGTCACTCTTCCTCCGCAAGCGATCACGTACGGGGGTGGAAGATCCGAACCTTGAACCTTGACTAGAGGTAGGAGGGGTTGGTACCCGCTCGTCTGACAGTGCAGTTTGGTTAGTGGGCGTGGCCACATCTTCACTTCGCCGAGCCGCGCTTTTTTGTCTTGCAGACAAACGAGATGACATCACTGGACTGTCTCTGGCACCTGACATAGCGGAGTCCCCGCGGTCTTCAAGCCTTGCTTTTAAGGCTGACATAGCTCGTGGTGTTGGGGTCCCAGCAGCCAGGTCAGTGAAGAGTTCATCACCAAAAACTCCGACGGAGCCAAGGCCAAGGTCATCAGACGGCATGCCAGCCCTGAAAATAAGTGGGCACATAAACACTTTTGGTAAGGGGAATTAAATTTTCTCTATAAATAATTCTAAAATATAATTAAAT
Source organism: Phyllaplysia taylori (assembly GCA_032273245.1). Taxonomy (NCBI): domain Eukaryota; kingdom Metazoa; phylum Mollusca; class Gastropoda; order Aplysiida; family Aplysiidae; genus Phyllaplysia; species Phyllaplysia taylori. Next base: position 14,833 of record JAUKPP010305308.1, read on the forward strand.
TCGTTTGCACAGTATTTTCTCTCCCCCTCCCATTGCACCATGCATACATTGCAAAACTGGACAGAGAACCACATAATATATTTTATGCAGTTACAATCACTCCTAAAAAAGTTAACAGAATTTTTCAGGAAAGGCAAAACACATTTTAATTTTCTAAATCACACCACTGCTACAATACATTATGAATTTATGTGATTTTTATCGCTTTCACAATAACATTTTTGTCCAATTCCTTGAATTGAATATATGAAACACATTTTGAAAAAAAAATTAAATTATGAAAAAAAAAACATTTTTCTTTTTTAATTGTGTGTGGGATAAACTTTTTTTAAAAAGCTTGTTGACAATATGGTATCTAACAAATAAATGACCAAACAAAGAAATACTTTCATATCACAATTGAAAGCCACATTGTACTTATTTGAAAGCACACAGTATTAACGCACCACTGCCACATCTTGCGTCCACAGAACTCACCCACTGAGACTAGATCCTGTGCGCATATCAACCGGTGCGCCACTGAGCTGACCGCTGTATGAGTACGCCAGAGTTGTCTCCTCATCTGGCATGTCCAGTTGCACCTGGTCAGCCGGAATGGTCTCCCCTAGACTGCTGTCTGGACGCCAGCTTCTCGGAGCCATCTGGTACACTGTGAGGAAGGAGTAAAGTCAATGAGATGTTTGGTTACCAGTTTTACGTCCCCTGCAACACTGTAAGGTCATTTAAGAGACGGGCTACTTCGACCCTACCTGTCAGGGCCAACCCGGGCTGAGAGGGAAAAAATCCCAGCAGAAAAAACCCAGATCGTCCGCGATCGGGGATTGAACCGGGGTCTTCCGCATGACAGGCAAAGAGCCTAACCATTACACCACAGCGCCGGTTAATGAGATGTGATTAGGTTAGGTTAGGTTTTTTGTTTTACTTCCTTTGTAATACTGTAAGGTCATTTAAGAGACAAGCAACTTCCACCCAACCTGTCAGGGCCAACCCGTGCTGAAAGGGCTGGATCACAGCAGAAAGATATAGAAACCCATCCCCATCCAAGAATCAAACTTGGATCTTCTGCGTGGTAGGCAAAAAGCTTAACCATTACACCACAGACGTCAGTAATGAGATAAGAGATAAGATACGATATACTTTATTAATCCACAAAGAAAATTTGGATGGATTTACCAGACATGATATTGACGTGGCAATGTAGACATTACATTTTCCTACAATCATTCACAAGATACATAACGCTCACGATGCATGCCTCACACACAATGTGCGGTAAACGGAGAAAAAAGTAGATGAGCCACTATCAGCAGTCAGATCAGGGTGACAAAACTTCCAGAACTCAGAATTTGGTGCCTGTGATGTAATGGTTTGGCTCTCACCCCATCATGCAGAAAGCCTCAGTTTGATTCCTATGTGGCACATGTGGGGATGAGCATCTACACCTTTCTGCTAGATCCCTCCCTCTCAACATGGACTGGTCAATCTCTTAAAGGACCTAACAGTGTTGCAAGGGATGTAAAACTAAAAACCAGGGTTACAACTTCTAGAAGCTAGAATGACAATTACTTTCACACCTAATGTCGATATTGACCAAAAAGAGCACAAAGCCTTATTTCAAAGCTGGCCTACAGCTCCAGTTTCTTTTTTCTTTACACCGGCGTCGTGGTGTAATGGTTAGGGTCTTTGCATATCATGCAGAACACCCAAGTTCCATCCCACATGCTGACGATCTAGTTTTGCTGCGAGGATTCATCCCTCTCAGCGTGGGATGGCCCTGACAGGCAGGGTCGAAGCAGTCCAACTCTTTAATAACCCTACACTGTTGCAAGGGACATAAAATTTTCCTTTACTTATCAAGTTGAAAGTGTCACGGGCAGCCAACTGTTGTAAGCCACCAACAAGAACAGAGGAAAACTCACATTTATAACTGACTTTCATCGTAGCTTTCTCCAGCGTGGCACTTTTAGCCCCTGTTCTGCTGACAGGCCGAGATGCTGGTTTGCGAGAGTTGGAAGGGGTGAGAACTCTGTTCTCCACTGGTTTGGGTTGTTCCCCCTCCACGCCGACCAAAAAGAAACCTTCCATGGGAGACTTGTATGTGTGCTCAGCATCAGGTGTCATCTGAGCAATTCGTCTCAGGGCATCACTGGGGTTTTTTGTAAGCACACCCTCCACACTGAAAAATTTTAAGTATGTTATGTAAGGCTAATTTATTCAAACACATTGGTATAATTATCATCGAAAAACGGACAACCTAAAACTATGAATAGATGAAACAAGAGGGAAATGCCTAAATCATTTCTAAAGACTCTGTGGTTTTAACAAAGGATTGTGGCTAGATAAAAAACATTTATGGGCTACCTAGGTTTGGTTACCAGGTTTACGTCACCTGCAACACTGTAAGATCAGTCAAGAGACAGGCTGAGAGGGAAAAAATCCCAGCAGAAAAACCCCCCAGATCTTCCACACCCAGGATCGAACCAGAGTCTTCCGCATGACAGGCGAAGAGCCTAACTATTACACCACAGCCCCGGTCATGGGCTACTTAAATTTTGGTGTAGAGTTTCATTCTATGGTGTGATTCAAAATGGGCTGTGCTTTCCCATTATGTGTAGTCAGATATGGTGGTGGAGGTGTAGAGCGTAGCCTAACTGTCTTCAATAATAAAAGTGTGCAGAACATTTAGAATTCCAGCGTTCATAAAAAAAAAGGAGCTAGTCTCCATCAGTGGAGTTAAGCCAGTGGGTTGGATTTTGACCAAAAAAAGACATAGGCCTATTTGGAAAAGCAATCCTCATTGAACTACATTTGAAATACCTAGACAAAGCAAGTGGGGTGAAAATATTGTCAATAAGGAAGACAACAGAGAAAGAAAACTGGGAGAGTTGTGCTTGAGTGTGTGTTTGTAAGTATGTGTGGGTGTGTGTGTGTTTGTGAATGTGTGTAGGGGGGGGGGGTGGGGGTGGGGGGGGGCTACATACATGGGAAACCATCTTTAGTAAGTCTTTGAAGCTGGACAACCAAAGCAAGAAGACGAATACCATAAGAATGTAGAATAAATATGGGATAGAAGGAGAACAACTATACTTTATCAGCAGAAAACAGAAAAATAATGTTGAGTACCATGTAAACAAACTTACTTCATTCTAGATCCGGCTCGACTCTGTGCCCTTGACCCTGGCCTTGACTTGTTGGCTTTGCTCTGAGCAGACGTCGGCCGCTGCTTTGCTGACTTCCTGCCTGTTGGAGTTTTGAGTGGCCTCTCGCTATCCTCCAACACAGACGCATCTTCCTCTTGTGCGTTGTGATTTGCTCTTTGTCCTGAGCGACTTTTACTTTGAACCTGTCGTGAATCTTCATTCTTTTCAGTATCCAGTACAGTTTGAGAATTGTTAAAGTGATAAGTGTCTGATCTATTCATAGATCTGGGTGTCATGCTGGATGGTGTTACAGAACCGTCAACCGTGTAAAGTTCGGTGATGGTGTCGATCTTTTTTTTCTGTGACATTTCACTGTGTCTTGATTTCTGTGGTGTGTCAATCACAAATGTTGATGATGAAGCACTTCCTCTGAAATAAAATGTTCAAATGTGGAATTGATTGAGACGTCTTGGGTTTTACTTATCACAAACTAAAGTCAATTGAAATAAAGTTTAAAGTGTCACATGTCACAGTTTCACCGAACACAGAATGAGTAAAAAACAATGTTCCTAAACATGTTTAAATTTATGATAAATGTAAGGGAACCAAAGATGACAGTAGCAACTTTAAAGAAAATCCAAACTTCTTTTTTTTTTTTTAAATTGATAAAGCAAGATGTCACATTTCTTCATTAAGCTGACACAAGTTCACAAAAAAGACAGCAACAGTAATAAACCCCTTGCCAGTCATAGAATTTAGCATTCTACAAATGTTCACAAGAAAGGCGTTTCATAACAAGAGTGGAACACATTTTTCCAGCTTACACTTTCATTTTGTGCTCAGTTCTCCATGACTCGAAGGGAGTCACTTCCTCAACAACATAAGTGCCTGACGGTTTTAGAGGGGGGATCTGGGACACTGGAGGCTGAAAAAGACATGAAAAATAATTAGTTGTACAATTCTGGTAAACTGAGGCATTAAAAAGAAACATGCTCCACCCCGATTGTGGTTTCATTCTAAAATAATCACATGGTCAAAGAAAAGGTACTCATATAGGTAAGACACAAAATGGCCGTCCAAACACTTCTGATGTATTCTTTCTTAAAAAAATGTATGCCTCAGGGAGACAATTATTTCGTTTTTGGGCTTCTTTTTTTGCGCATCGCTACAGGTGTGGATCG
>JAUKPP010305419.1:0-17025 GCA_032273245.1 Phyllaplysia taylori
TACAAATCTTGTTCGTGTGTGGCATTTTGGTAGAGAGAAAGTGGCCATGATAGCATCTCAATTACGGGAAACCAGCAATTATGTTATCGCTGGCGAGGGAGCTGCGCCCCTGTGCCGGTCATGGTTCTGCTCACGATTGTCAAGTGGATTTATGGCCGCGTCAGGTGGGATGTGCCGGCCTGAGCGGTTCTGTGGCGCACGGAATAAAATGCCGCCTAGGAGGGGTTTTAAGCAGCCGTGCTAGAGCTTCCATCTCTTACTCTTAAATGACCTTATAGCAAGCCTATTAGTTCTCAGGAGTTAAGAATGTTTCTAAATGACATAGGTCTGCTGGTATAATAGGAGATAGTAAAGAATTTTGTTTGCAGTTTTACGTCCCCTGCAACATTGTAAGGTCATTTAAGCGACGGGCTACTTCGACCCTGCCTGAGAGGGGGAAATCCATGCAGAAAAAAAATCCACAGATCGTCCCCGACCAGGATCGAACTCAAGTCTTCCGCATGACAGGCGAAGACCCTAACCATTATATTACAGCGCCGGTATAGTAAGAGTATAAAGCCTGCTTTCACGAGAGGGATATATACGCTATATAAATACAATTATTCTTGTTATTGTTATTTTTATTGCAAAAATATCAAACCAAAACAAACCAACCAATGTTTGAATTGACCTGTCACAGGTATGGACCTGTCCATGCTGGGTTCAGGCGCTGACCTCCTGGCGGCTGGAGCCCCAGGACAGATGTCTGCTCAAGAGCCTACGGGACCTTCAGGCTCTGCTCAGAAGAAAGGGGCCAAATCAAAACCACAGCCTCTGGCCAAGGTAAGGGCAGCAAAACTCCCAATAGTATGAGAAGAGCTTTATTACAAAATGCACTCTATGATTAGAAAAACAGTGGAAATAGTAAGTTACGCCCATTCAAGTGACTATTAGTTTGGTTTTGTTTTGGCTTAGCGTCCCTTGCAACACTGTTAGGTCATTTAAGGGAGGGGCTACCTCGACCCTGCCTGTCAGGGCCAACTCGGGCTGAGAGTGAAAAACGGAGATACACTCAATGAAACTGCCCCACGCGGGCCTCGAACATGATAGGCAAAGCGCCTAAGCATTACACCACAGACGCCAGTAAGTGACTATTAGAGCCAAGATTAATTTTGTTGGCAAAAACGAAATCACAAAGTGCTTTGTTTGCTGTTAAATTCATGGCAGTGTCAGCAATATGATTTTGCTTCAGAAATGATATATAGGTTTGATTGTAACAGCAAACTGAAATTTTATCAGTTACTTCCCTATAGCATATAAACTGTTTTGTGATGAACTTCTTTACATTTTGAATTTGGAATTTACTGTTAGCTACAATCTTCATTGTTCTATAATCTTGTATGTTATTTTCATTTGGGCCTTATTGTTCACTTTTTCAATTATACTTTTACTGGCTATGTTACATGGTTTAGGAAAGAAATACTGGTCAAAATTTTAAGTGCTGGTACGTGGAACTTGAGTAAACAGCTTATTTTATCTTTCTACTGTATTTTCTGTATGAACAATCAAACTTAGGAGATCAGACATGGTCTAGGAAAAATGTTTTAAAAATAGTTGTGTCTCAGAGAGTGACAAAATGAAAGAAAAAGGTCAGGCAATTTTTAATGCAATGATGGTTGCTAAGGCAGGTTTTAATGTAGATTGTGTATTGTTTGCCACTGAGAAAAGACTAGGATCATCCAGAGCAAAATGGCTCTTTAGGCTACAATATATCTGCAATGTTATAAAGTGAAATACATGTATATGATGTTTGTCTCTCCCCACAGGGAGCTCCACAGACGGACATGTCTGCGTGGTTCAACCTCTTTGCTGACCTTGACCCCTTGTCGAACCCTGACGCCATCGGCAGGAAGCCTGACGACATGACAGATGCTTGAAGAAAGCCAAGCATCTTGACAACGGCAATATTTATTCCTCCTAGATTTATACAAAGTTTTTGTTCGTGCGGAGTGTTGGTGATTAAATTGAATATTGTGTATATACATGAATATATAATATTATTATTATTACTATGAGTTCTTTACAAAATTAGAGGGTCTGCTAGGTATATTGTGATCATGCAGTTGGTATGATGTGTTCGTGCAATAATTAATAATCAATTGGGTGTCTGGAAATTGCTCACAGCAGGGGGATGTTGCGTTTTGTATGAGGGAGAGGTTGCTACTATCATGATCAGCCTGAAGTATATGGCCTGATGTTTGCAGTGTTTGTCTTTCCTCTACAAGAGTGTTCATTTGCTAGGGCGTCTGTGGCTCAACGTTGAAGCGTCTGCCTGCAAATTAGGAGGACCGGGGTTTAAATCTTAAACAATTCTCTGGATTTTTTTTTAGTTTTCAAGGCTCCGACACCAGTCTTTTTTTTTTTAGATAGGCATAAAATTCGGAGATCTCGCCTCTTAAATTACCTTACAAGGGGCATTGAACCACAACCAACCACTCATTTGCAAGCGCCACTGAGCAGGGGTAAGAGAGGAAGATTATTTGTTGTGTTACAGTTAATGATTCATGATCTGCAAGTTGTGGACTGTGCTTTAATTTGCCACAGAAAGTTCAATGAGCACTTCAAGTAAGATTTTGAGTTTTGTGAAAATCAGTATTAGCTCAAAATTACTCAAGACGCAATACAAAGTGAATAATGGTTGCTCTTGTGAACTTATTTTAATTCTTTTTCCAATGCAACCAGAGTCAATTTTAGTCCTTGAAACGTTTGCAGGAATTGCAAAATGTTTGCCCGACTTGGTGATCAATACACCAAGCTTATAGAAAAGTATTTAACCCTTAAAGGCAATCTCATATGATAGATGATATCAGATAAGAATTTCATAAATTTGCTCTAGAATCTCCTTCGAATATGCCGGTATTGTCTATTCGCTCAGCCATTTATTCTGAGATTCCTTTTTTTATGAAAGTGCTTTTGGAGGTGTAAAAAAAAATAAGCATCTGTGGAGTTTTGATTAATAAAATATATGTGTTGCATAGCCATGAAATTAGGCGCTCGTCAAAACAAGGGAAACAGAGTTATCAGCCTTTTTCTGAGTCCAAGACAATTTTAACCATGAATGGTTTTTGTGACCTTGTACCTTTTGTATTCACTTAAAAACACATTTTATGGTGCATTACACTAAAAACGATGCTTGAGAGAAAAGAGTGCCATTTTTAACGCTAAGAACGTTAGTGGTCATTTTTTAAATAATTTTACTTCTGATAGTGGGTGACTCTTGTGTAACCAAAATTGCAAATATCTCGACTTCAAAACATGATAAAATGATCATTTCTTCACAAGCAGCAAGAGAAATTTTCAGGGTTTAACATGGTACCAATAACTCAAAATGCCCAAAAATTGACGGGCGCCTGATTTCATAGCGCCGAACACATGTGTGGAATAGAATGAAGCTCAATTCTTGATCTTACAATGAAACAGAACTTGATGTAAATGGAGATATACTTTTACCATATTTTTGTTTGTCAACACATCCACACGAAGTCTTAATAGATAGAATCCTGTCATAACTAGGAAATCCCCGGATCTCACTGTAAATTTTTTCAAAACATTCCTGAAAATCAACATGCCTTTTTTTGTCCTTGCTTAAAAATGTTTGTTTTGAGCTCACAGATTTTAAATACTTTTTCACTCAAGCATCAAGGACTTCTTGCTTTGTGTATAAACAAGGGCAATGATAGTTTTCAATTTGCTTATTAAATCAATGAGGTTGATGTAAATCCAAACTGGTAAAAATAGATACATCTACAATGCTATTATCGTAAACACAGGAAGGGCTTGTGGATATTGATACATTAAATGTAGTAACTGGTCATTTGTAATTTTGTATATCCACTCTAAACTTCAAATGTTGAATCTCATGTATGTTGAGTGTAATCTCATGATTTAGGCTACCCTTCTGTGGTCAGCCTGCTAAACATTTAGTGTGAATAACACAAATAGAAGGCTACTTCACACATGAGAGGAATCCCTTCTATGGGAATATTGCTCAGACCAAAGAAATACTTACAATTCAAACAGCCTACATCTTATTCTGAGTACAGTTGTAAGGATTCAGATATGTGATTTTTAAAATAATTCATACAGGTCAAACTACCGACTGTATTATTGTTAAATTTTTAAATAGGTCTACTTTTTGTACCGTTTCAAACCAGACCCAACAGCTTTACACTGAAGATATCCAAGCTAGTCAGTTCTCGGGAAGGCTTTACATGTTTACATCGCATATTTTTATTTCCCCAGCTCTTGTACTGAGCGATGATTATTGTGATATTGCCATGACTAGGTTTTTTTTAGTTACGGATCTCTTTTTCTTTTTCTTTTTTATTACGCTGAATCATGCCAGACTGACTATAGTGAATTGTTGATTTGTAATGCTAAAATGCTCTGGTGATTTCATTCACCAGACTTCTGAGGTTATTAATGGATCCCAGTAAGGTTGTGTTGGGATTGGAGCGCAGGAGGTGTAAGTGCTGTAGATTCTATCCTGGAGACGTAAATAAGTAATGCGATATCAAGGCTGATGGTAATGTGAAGGATAATGGCAGGGAGAGGGGAGGGGAAGGAGTGGAGTATATTTCACCCCTGTAGTTTTTTTGTTTGAAATGTTGCTAATAGATGGATTTTTCTAAAGGGAGGGGGGGGGGGTACAATTTGCTTTGTCTTTGAAAATGTGAGCAATATATTATTTTCTCAAAAGGACCATTTGAATTAAAAGAACAAGATCCTCCCAATATCTTACCTTGAGATCTTTGGAATGTGAGCTCAGGATAAATAAGGCCTCATCTCCACTTCCCTATTGGGTTCCATGCATGAGGGTAGAACCATCAACACCGGCGCTGTGGTGTAATGGTTAGGCTCTTCGCCTGTCATGCAGAAGACCCCGGTTCGATGCTGGGGTTTTTTCTACTGGGATTTTTTCCCTCTCAGCCCGGGTTGGCCCTGACAGGCAGGGTGGAAGTAGCCTGTCTCTTTAATGACCTTACAGTGTTGCAGGGGACATAGAACTGGTAACCAAAGAACCATCAACTAAGAATATTGATATCAGTCATTATATTTCAATAATGGAAGCAATCACTATTTTTGTCTTACAACAGAAAAGACAAATGAACAGTTCTTCAATTCATATTGTCTGGCCACAGCACATAGTATTTCTTTGTGTCCCATATTTTCGATTGCATAATGTGATGAAATTCAATATTTAGTTTTATGATGATTTTAAAGGCTTTAAATGACATTTTTATTTTGAAATCTTATTTGTTTTACTGCTTGAGGGCCACAGCATATTATATAATGTTTTAATAATCCACCACTCTTTAGTTTTATATCTACCATTTCCTGCATGCATGTGAATCTTATGGGTTGTTGTTTTTATCATATTGCTTGAACGTGTGTGAAATTCCTCTGCTGATGACATAATACCACATGACTGCAATATCAAATCACTTTATCAACATTTGCCTACCCAAGAAGGAAGACAGATACACACTTTTTGTGTCTCAATGTATATTGATTGACTTGTTGATGAAGCTTGGTTCTTTAACGCATCTTGTAAGTGTGGCTAAGTATTGTGACAAGGCAGAGAGAGAATGAAAGTTTCAATGCAGATCACAAACGCAGTGAATACTCTTTCACATTTGACGCTGAAATCGAGCCCTCAATTTTACTTTTTAGCTAGTTCTGAGCAGAGGCCGTTGCTTTATCACTGTTTGATCATCAAACTCATTGAAATTGAAATGAGATAATGTGTGAGTTTTTCCCACTCTCTCTCTCTCTCTCTCTCTTTCTCTCTCTCTCACACACACACACACACAGAGATATAATACTTACCAGATGATGAGAAAACAAATCATCAACTATAGCAGAGAGCCCAAGACTGATCTCATGAAACCTGTTACAGCACAAAGATCAGGCACATGAATGGTTATGTACAAACTGTGTGTGTTTTTGTTCCTTCACAACGTAAATGAAGATCTTCCTGCTTATGAATGTACAGGCAGTATGTACCAATTCTTATTAAGGATAATATGAATTCCAGTTACCATGGTTCGTGATCTTTTTGGAAGTTATTGATCTTTGTTTAACGATACTTTTATCTGCATTTATATACTGTATTGATGATGGTGAATATTACGATCTAAAGAGAGTGATTTGGATTTTTTCTGTTCATGACATTTATTAATTTTATGTATGGTAATTTAAAGTTGTGATCTGTATTCCACAAATGCTGTCTCCTTGGACCCCTTTTTCCTTTAAATCATATTTATTTTTACCAAATGTTTGTGATCTTGTCAAATCAAGTCCTTTCTCTCGAAGAGGAACGCAAGTTCTGTCTTGTTTGTTTTTGTTTTTTGTTATTGAGTCTGGAATCTTGTTGTTTTGTAAATTGATATCCATAAATGTTGTTGTGAATGTTGTGAGCAGTCACAAATATTAAATTTTCCTCAGCGCAACATTTTGGTGCAATATTTTTGCTGTAAAGTGCAACTGTGTGTATTCAGCAGTAAACTATTCAGATTAATTACCATTTACCAGCATGCGGTAAAGCTTGTCTTCATCATAAGTTTTATGTGTGTATGGACCTGTGCATTGTACTTGTGCAGCCTGTGAATGTTAACTGAATGTAAACCATCATATATATGATCCATTCCTTTTGTGTATAGTGGGAATGAAATTCAGCTTTCTCATATGATATGGCATGCATAATACGCTTTAGGGAAAGTTAGGGGTTCACTACGAATATTCTGCTCTCTCTCAAAACTATTCATATCATTTATTATTATGAATTCATATTCCTCAAGGGCTCAGTTTCAGCATCTGAGGTTGAGATAGGAATCCACTTCATTTATATTCCAATCTTCTCTGTGCTCTTAGTTCCAAGACTTTCTTTTCTGTATGTTATTGTAAAACTGATTTTATTTTTCCCAGTAAATCATTTCTATTTCTTTCCTTTTTTTCTTTTTTTTCCTTTTTCCTTTTGCTTCCGCAGCATATGGAGCAAATTGTACTGCATAGAATTCACAATGGAGATTCTCTTATTGAAATTTGACTACTTGAGCTCACTGTTTCAAATAGCCACTACACTTTATACACTTGATAAGTGTACACTACGCAAGGAATTAAAACAGACAGGACAATAAAAAGATATATCAAATTTTTCAAAAGCAAAATGTCAATTTCTTTTTTTATAGAAAGTCAATACCACATGGAGTCTCCGACCATTACTGTCCTTGCTGTATGTGTTTCCCTCAAAGTTTTTACTGTGCTGCATTCAATGTAGAGGGGCAATTTTTTTTTTATTTGCAATACATAATAAATGTATATGATATTGCATAAAATTCATTTCATGTCACAAATCAGCTGAAGAAAAATCCTCAGATAGAGCTTGTGCTCTTACTCAAGTTTTCAGTACTGAAAAAGTGAAAGACTGGTACAAGTTAGCCAAAAAAAAAAATGTGTAGTTTTCTTTCTTACGTCATAATTGGAATACATTTCTGTCGAGGGTAATGTCCTTCGGACTGGGCAATTTTTCCCCTCACATTATTTTCTTAATTGTTGGTATAATACATTTTCCAGAGATGAGTTTGTAGAGTTTTTTCCGTTGTTGAGTACGGTAAAGATTACTTGTGTTTTTTGCCTTCTGTTCTTCTCACATTCTTTTCATCTCTTTTTACCCCAATGCATTTAAAATGGTTGTGTAACAATTATGTTGATATAAATGTTTTAATGCTTATTTTTTTCTACTAATTTGTCCAGAGTAGATCTGTCCCTTTACAAGATACATTGATTTGAAGATTCTTTTTAGCAATTCCAAAAATGGAATGCTTACTAAATAATACTGACAAGTTGCAAGTAGTCAAAGCAAAGAATAGGACTTAGGGTAAGTCAAGTGTCAGGATGTTTCCTATATTGAAAATTTAACTTTCATTAAAGTATCAGAGTGTATACTGTCAAGAAGGAGTCATCACAGCCGAAATGTCTTTCTTCAGCAAAATGCTTACACTTTTGTAGCATTTTTATTCATATGAGAAATCCAGACTTTCTATGTTCTCAAATCATCTGTCCGTCAAGTGGTATCCTTTTGATTTGATTTACACATGTCACCATGATTTCGAATCGGCTATTGTGTACAGATTATGATTGATAAGAGATTAAGTTCTTGTTTCTCACTGTGGATATTTCCATCAGTTGTGGATTGTGAACAAACGACTAACATGAGCACTGTGTACATTTTACAGCAGTTTCTTCTGTGCATTCATTTGCATGTGGAGGATTACAGTACCAGAAAGTTGCTTTCAGCTGGGATTGTATTGTAATTTAAGGTGGTTGCTTATTGTGCTTCCTATGTTGCATAGTGATGTAGAGAACTTACTATTTAGTTGGTATCACATTGCCATTTTGAAGCTGAAGTTGCACCTGCAATACTGAAGTCTGTTGCCATCAATAAATAGGACTGCAGCTCATGTTAAGGTTCCAAATTTGGGAAATGCACAGGAAACAAATGTATCAAAAACATCATCAATTTCTTTATGTTTTTTTCATACCTTTTGTACTTTTCAAATTACATTTTTGTTAACTTATCAAAGTTCAATGACCAGTTCAAGGAAAGGAAAGCAATAGCAATAAATTTCTCATAGCTATAAACATACCTTCGTCTCTGAAAAGCAGAAGGCAAATTGATTTAGTGAACATTATTCAAATCTAGTAATTTCATTACAACTCTAATTTCAACAAAATCCACAATTTCATGCACTGTTACCTGGACTGTGTTGAAGTTCTTCACATCCGCATAAGTGAAAGATTGAAAAAAGAAAATAGAAGAATTGCATTCCATGATTCCATCAAATTTTCATCCAGCATGATAAGTGTTGAAGACAATTCATTTTGGCTTGGCTAAATTTTCAGCCAGTGCGTTATTTCCTTTGTTTTGGGGTTGTATTTTTCAAGTCATATACCTAGTGTGAATTATTTTTTCTGGAGGGGAGAACACCTTGCAGTTACATTCCCAACGCTTTTATTTTTAACAGTAGGGCCCACTGGATTTCTTTTATGGAGAATAACATTCCCAGATGCAGAATCTCATATGGTGTTGTAAGTTATTTCTTATGACTACTACTTGAACTTGAACAGTTCCTCTTTAACTAAGTGGTATCTGCATTGTCAGTTATTGTCAGGGTCTAGATGCAGTGCTCACTGCCTTGTATCTTGACTCCACGCTTTTTTTTATTCAAATTCAACTAGATGGTCGGATTGCAACATTTGCGACTGGAATAAAACACTACAAATTTTTCCTTTTGGGTGATATTAACATTTTTGGTTATATTGCAATGGAGCACAAGTCTAATTTGCTTTCTGGACGAAATTGTTTTATTTAATATTTTTTTGTCTCAGTTTGACACAGACACTGTCTTGTGATGTCATCAAATGTGTTGTGACAATGTAAAGAGAGGGATTGCTTGCAGAAGCATCTTTGCAAGTTTTGTCTAATGCATGAGAGCAATATGAAAATCTGATCTATTTGGGTACTAACTACATCGCGCCATATTATGTTGATTCGATTTGCATACTCCATGCCCATGAATTATGCTGTCGTAATATTATGATTGACTCATTTTAATGACAGTTTAGTTGTTCAGCTTAGCTCATTTGTGTTTATTGATTCCTTTTAGAACACCAGAATTTCAGTTTCACATTTAACTTTATCTTCCTTCGTGATTATTCTCTTTTTTAAATCATGACTTGTATCCCTCATTACACAGTAAAGCATCATTTGAAGCGTTTTGTGTTTGTTGGCTTTTTTCTTAGTTGAGTTTCATCTGGTAGTAGTAAGGAGTGGGTTATTTATAGAGGCGCCAGCCTCAGCTGTTTTGCCTCGTCTTGTTTTGGTTTTTACTTAAGCACTCAATCAGGCTTAAGTTTCCCTCTGATGGTTGCCATTTCGCTGTCACGAAAATTCACATCAGGCAAATTTTTTTGTAAAAAACAAACAAACAAAAACAGACGAACCCAAAATAATACAAAATGAAAAAAAAAATCCCCCAAAACCGCCCCTTCCCCCTTACCCCGGTTACCCATTCACACCTGGGTAAAGTGAGGAAAATTTGTGTAAAGTGCCTTTCCCAAGGACACATCGTTGGGCCCAAGCTTGGATTCGAACCCACAACCTTTTGATTATGAGTCCGGCAGCCTAAACACTAAACTACCGACGCCTAGAGACCTCTCTGCACTAGATGGCCGCTTAGTGCATTTGCAGTAGTCATTGAGAAATTTACTGCCACCATCAGAGACAGAACCAAGTGTGTGTCAAATAATTTTATTGTTACCCTAGTGCAGTAATTTATGTGAAATAAACAGTTCACAATGTTTGCACCGGCACCGGTGTAATGGCAATTGGAAGGCTCTTCGCCTGCCACGAGGGGACCCTTGTTCAATATCATGTGCGGCGGATCTGGGGTTTTTTCTGTTGGGATTTTCCCCCTCTCAGCCCGGGTTGGCCCTGGCAGGCAGGGTTGAAGTAGCCTGTCCCTTGAATGACCTTACAGTTACAGTGTTGCAGGGGACGCAAAACCGGTAAACAAACCAAACAAACCAAAACAAAATTTGTCTCAACAGACCAATGTTGAACAAGGGAGGTAAGCTTGTACGAATTGGAGCTCTTCAGAGAGGTTCGATAATTTTTCGGGTTATCTCCCTTGCAATGCAAAGGACTTTGGATTTGGGTTGTTTTTTTAATAAGATAAACAATATATGAACTTTGCTTTTACTCCTGCTCTTGAGACATTGGCTATCATAATATGTGAGGCAGGGACACAATATATTATGGCCAGGGCCCATACAACAGTCTCACTGAGCACAAGGTTCTGACAGTTACGGTTTTGGCTATCGATTGACGGTTCTAGCCATCGTTGAGAGAAGAAGGAAATTAATATTATGATGGCGATAAGTGATAAGTCATACAGTTCTATTTCCATTCGGAAATAACGCAGAAAGGGGCCTGGGCTATTGGAACAAAGTCCGTGGACCTGCGTATGTGGTGTAACGGTCAGGCTCCTCACCTGTAACGCAAGAATCTGAGTTTGATCCCACTTGCGGACGATCTAGGCCCTACGTTGTTGTTTTATCCTGGAATTCTTCCCTCTCAAACCGGGTTGGCCCTGACAGGCAGGGTCGAAGTGTTCCGTCTCTTTATTGAACTTACAGTGTTTCGAGGGGCGTAAAACTAGTGACCAAACCAAACCAAACTAACCGGGCCTCACTAACTATAAGACAATTTTTTTGTCGATGAGATTCGGCATCTGTGAATGATTCAAAACTAGTGAACTCATAACAAACCGGAACGACGATAATGTGGATTTAGTGGTAGCTTATTCCCAAAGAGACTAAACATAGTGGTAAGACTTGCAGACAATATTACGGAAAAAGAAATAGGCCTACCGGTAGCATTACTTAATGACAGGTTAGTGGCTGGTGATAGGCCTACAGTGTAGTTGCAGCAGTGGGCATCAAAAGTAGCAACTACAACTACAACAATAATAAGAGTAGGGCCTACGACTTGCCTAATACATAGGCTATCGATAGTCGAAAAACACTTACAAGAGGCCTATTCTAGCCTTCAATATATTGCAAAGAGCATAGAATCTGCTTTCGGGGTAGGCCTAGATTATTATTGTGATAGTAAATAGCCTACTGTAGGTCTATGCCCAGATGTAAAAGGCGTTACAGCACCGGCACCAAAAGTAGCAGTAACAGGCATCGAAGAAGGGTAGGCCCAGAGAGGGTAGGCCTACGTTACTGATAGGCTATCACATCATTGTGCTCTTACATTGTGGGGCCGACAATACATCTCGCATTCCCAGTCCTAATCAACGCACCCAATTTGTTTTTAATATAGTGCCGTGTCGCGTTCTGGGAAAGGCGGAAGGGAGAGAGAGAGGGGGGGGGGGGGGAGAGAGAGGAGGGAGGAGAGGGAGAGAGAGAAAGAGAGAAGAGAGAGAGAGAAAAAGAGAGAAAAGAGAGAGAGAGAGAGAGAGAGAGAGAGAAAGAGGGTGAGACCGTGTGTGTATGTGTGTTTATTTAAATCAAAATTAAACACATGAATCATGTAGGAATAAGTGCTTCTCCTTCTCTCCTGTTCAATTCTGTTTTCTCGTTTATTATTACCATTCCTTTGGGGGATCAGATGAATTTGCGAGGAAGGATTGTAAATGCAGGCCTAGTAAATGAATAGATTTATTTATTCACATCACCAATTAGCTTACATGTAGACTCAGTAGGCCTTCGGTATGTTTTGCACAATTCAGTCAGTGCCTTGGGTAAGTCCATTTTAGTTTTCGGCACCACAGGTCGCGCCCATTCGCCACCTTTTAATTTTATGGCGACAAACCGGTTGAGGGGTTGGGAATTCAAGACGCCGAGTCTCACTATTTTTAGCTGCCACTACAGTAGTTTCCTTTCCGGTGTAAGGACAGGATTGTAGCTGTTTCGGATAGTGTCGCGAGAAGGTAAGCGAAAGGTGTCGTCTGTCACATTTTGTGTTATTTTAGAGCGTTTTAATATTAATATGAAGAAATTGCTACAATTATTTGTGTTTTTCATGTCATTTGTAATCTTACAGGTGTATAATTCTGGGCATTTTTAGCTGCTTCAACCGACCATTCCAGTCGACTCGGTTGTCTGCTTTTACTTTAGGGCAGTTGGTAGACACTGTAAATATGGCCGCCACACAACTGACAGAGATAGTAATCACTTTGGAATTTAATATATTTGCGATATATCTATATTAGATGTATTGTTTTACAGTGTATAAAAGCATTTAGTAATTTATATTGCATTTTATGAGTGTGCAATGTTATGCCACACGGTTAGTTGCGAAGCGCTCGCCGTCACTACGCGGTGGGGGACGACAGAAGTTGTGACACCTTGTTTACCTGTGCTGTGTATGTATGTGTGAGCGGTGTCTTATCAGATAAATGCGCCTCTGTAGTAAGAGTAAGAACGGAATGTCCAACGATGTATACAACTGTCTACCATGTTGTTGAACATTCCATGCATGTGATGTTACTTTGACTGGAGGAGCCTTGGTGTAGGTTTATTAAGGCGTAGTCCAACATTGATTGGGACTTGGACTTGGGGACAGAATTCTTACCGGTGGTAGGCTACCCGTACCGCGGGGCAGGGGTGGGGGGGGGGGTGTCCAAGCAGATTGGGTCAACGGGACCTGTCACAAGTAACAGATAATGTTAGGGATCTAGACAGTGAAAAAGTCAGGGTTAGGGCTAGAGTAAGGGTTAGTAAGGTTTGGATTTAGGGTTAGAGTAAGACCCTCCTACTCTAATCCTAACACTAACACTTTTCCTTCTTTCTCATTCAAGACTCATTGTCACTGACCCGATCTGCTTGGATTTTACCCCGCGGGGTAACAAGTTCCGAATAGCTCTAAATCTAGAATCTAGTTTTAGATCTAGTGGCAGGACTAGTAGGTGACAGGGATAATGGAGACATCTGACATCTGACTCTCACACAAGACTAAGACTAGAATCTAGTACTAGAAGATCTAGTACTAGTGTCTTGAGAAGTTGAGTGAGGTGAGACGATGGGTCTCATTGTTGTAGCCATTTTATCTTGTGTCTCTAGTATTTGCTGGTCATTGCTAGCACCAATGATGTATCCAGATGCGGCGTCATTTGTATCTTTGAAATAAACTGTACGAGTGTGCCTATATGCCTATGTATGTGATAAGACACCTCTTCAGTTATCTGAATTAGCAAAGCAGGATCTTTCCCATGAGTGACTTTTTTGTTAAAAGATGCTCAACCTTCGACAAAAATTGTTGGCCCCCCCCCCCCCCCCCCCCACTCCAGCCCTACATATGTTTTCCAACCAATCTTTATCCTTGTATGATCAGGAATGACCCACAAAAAAATTCACACGATTCCATCATATTATATCTTCTTTGGAAGCTTGAGTTCCAAGTCCCGAAGGAAGGGAAGATTTCTGAGCCATTTGAGAGGGTTAGCCTTAGCGTTTTCTGTTATTGGACTGAGATGTCTTGGAGATAAAACAAATAAAATGGAAAGGAATGTTTTCTATGAAAATGAAGCCTACTATTATGGTAGTATAACATTATAACTATAACATTCAGTCAGCCTCTCTTCATCACTCTTTTGCAAAGTAGGGGAATTTCCCCCGTCACTATTTTTTGTGTGCACTGTAGATGGAATAAAAATTTAAAAATTCTGAAGATCATGATTTCAAAAAACACTTTTCCCTCTAAGGTATTGAGTAGAGGGAGGGGCAAGAGCATTTTAAGGACTATTAATTGTCAATTTTCATCTAAGTCTGTCTTTTTTTGTACTATTTAAAAAGTTGTGGAGATTCTTGTGAGGCCTGCTCCTTCAACTTCTTTTTTTTCTTTTTTTTGTTGCCATGTCCTGTTCTACTTTCTTGCCCTCATCCCCACATTGTTGACAGGGCCATGTAAGCAAAAAGTGAGCAGAGTTGGAAAACAATTGACAATTATAGGGAAATATCAACAAATTTATCATTATCCTCTCCGCATATCACCACCATCATAATGGCATGATCTAAGGTTGCCAGACTCGTACTGAGGTTGCAGATTCAATTCCAAGCTTGGGCCCAACATTGTGTTGTTATTGTTAAAAGACACATGAATTTACTTTACTCCACTTCGGTGTGACTGGAAACCCCCACCGAAAGACAGCAAAAAATCTTGTCAGTATGTTAGAAAAAGATCTTGTCAGTACGTTCTCGTTTGAGTGCTTGTAAATTGCATTGTATGTTTTCAAAGAAGTTTTGACTTTTTCTGGGGTAGTAAAGATTGTTAAGCAATAGAATCTGCTTTCAATTGGGCAACTTGTGTATATGTAAAACTAGCTGGGTCGCCGGCTTTGCTCGGATAATAATGGGAGCATCATACAAAGAGTGAGAGAGAGAGAATACATAAAGAGCGTGGTCCTGATCCCAGGTTTGACCCCATTCCCTATCCTAAGAAGATAGGGGTCTCAATCCTCATAGTAGGCTGCATGCACCCATGAGTGTTTGGAGTTCACGTCAGCGCTTGCTGGAAAGTTGCGAGGTGCACTCACGTCGAACACATCTTGAGTGCATGTCTATTGTTTCATCTCTCGGTGGAATTATTATAATGGATGAGAACTTTTTGTCAAAATTTTTTTTCTAAATTCTGGAAATGAATAAATCTAAAATCGAAGGCCGTCACGAGGACCTATCACTCTTTTTGCAGGCAACTGCCAACTTTCAACTCTGTAGCTGTCATAGTTTTATGGGAAAAGTGAAACATGTCTTTCCAAGTTGCCAAATATTATTATTATAGATACAGTCAATCCATTATCATTATGATTCATGTCAATTTCATCTGTATCACAATTGAAATTGATTTCCGTTGCATCCTCATGACCACAAGCAGTTACTAGGAAGATTTGTTTGCCATTTAAATGATCTAGCCCTAAAATCCATTTGTCATGACAGTACATTATGAATTGACTTTGTCTTCAATTGGTTGAGAGGTTTGTGATTTTTATCACTTTGGTATCACACACAGACGCTCACGCTCATAGACAAACCTCCGAGCATACAAAAAAATGGCATGTTCTTTCCCTGAATATGCTCATTTTCATTGATTCCTCTTGTGGCGCAAAATTTTCCATAAAGTAGCTGCACTATGGCCATAGCCTGATCATATTGCACTACTGGCAGGTATCCATCTCTTACATAACGAGTGTAGCGTAAGTAGTGTAGCCCAGCGTAGTAATGCTGTGCAGTCACTGAAGTCAATAGTTGCCCTGTGTCTGTGAGTTCAGTATTTTCAACCCATTCTTGAACATACTGTACAGAGCATTATATCGACCATGGAACGGCGCACAGAGATGCCCTGGAAAATACAATACAATGTACAATGTACATGAATGTTCACTAATGCTGCTGATAAGCTTCCGTCTCAAGATTTTTTAAAGCATGCAGTGGAATGTGACACTAACTGTTATATCACAAGACAAAACAATAGTTTAAAACAAAGTTACGTCTTATTAACTGCAAAGTAATGTGTAGGAATATATATCTGCCCCTACCCCTTTTCTTTTTTTTCTTTCTTGGCCTGCCCATGCCCTTGAGTGTCTCTCTCTCTCCCTCTCTCTTTCTCTATCTCTTTCTGTCTGTCTCTCTCTCTCTCTCTCTCTCTCTCTCTTTTTCTCTTCTCAACGAAATCTGCCTCTTCTACTTTGAAACCTTTATCAGCGTGCTCACTCCTTAACTTTTCTATAATAGGCTACATAATATAGCGATGGCCAAAGTTTTTCGGTATTGTCTGTGCACCGTGTGAACCCTTATCTCACCATGCCTCGTCCCCGTCACCTCGACCCACCTCTTATCATGTATCACGCTGGCCTTTCTTCCCCCTGTAACGCGTTTGATTTATGGAACACTCTACATGTAATTGGGTTATGGGTGACTGCTTGACTGTTATCAGCTTTGGCTTCTTGAAATGGTTGGAGGGTGTAATTGGACAGCGCCTCCGAACGGGTTTCTCTTCTTTTTATGATTGCTTTATATTTTAAACTTTGTTGTTTCTCTCCCTCTTTCTCTCTCTATCTCCTCTCTCTCTCTCTCTCTCTCTCTCTCTCTCTCTCTCTGTCTCTTTCTCTTCTCTCTCTCCGCCTTTCTTTCTCTCTCTCTCTCTCTCTCTCTCTCTCTCTCTCTCTCTCTTCGTCGCTACCTCCTCTCTATCTCATCTTAATACAAATTTGCAGACGATAGACAGACACACGTTCATGGGTTGGCCTACAAACTCAAAAACACAATAAATGTGACTCATTTGTCATTTCGACTATTGCAACGATGATTATGAAAGCGTTTGTTGTTTTTATTTGTTGTGGGTTTTTTTTTTTTGTTTTTTTTTGTTTTTTGGGGGGGGGGTGTTTTTACGTTTTATAGGGGGGGGGGGGGGGGGGGGTT
>JAUKPP010305530.1:3751-18445 GCA_032273245.1 Phyllaplysia taylori
GTTTGAGCTTTTGGGGGGGAGGGGGGGGGGGTGTACGCAATAGTCTGTTTGTCACAAGATAGGCAATGCCGGCGTCTGTGATGTAATGGTTAAGCTCTTCGCCTGTCATGCAGAAGACTCAAGTTTGAACCATTGTCATACCTACAGGCAATTAAAACTTTGCACACTTAAGATACTCACTTCACTATTAACTTAACAATAAGTTATCAAACTAGATTTAAATGACACAATCCATACATAATGCATTTTGGGATTGTGGGGGCATAGGTGTCCGCATTTGCAAAGGGGGTTCAGAGACGCAGTCGCTCTTTACGGAAGTCTTTCACTGACTTCATTTACCTTGTGTTCCAGCAGATACCGGAGGACTGCAGCATGTCACATTGGATCTCGTTGTAAACATGGATTTGTCTTCAAGCGATGAGTGTGTTCTGTCCTACCAACTAAAGAAACCTCCTGGTCGAACTCTCTGAGACAAAGAGAAAGAAATAGAGAGAGAGAAAGGGAGAGACGTCCATTGTACTCAGGAACCAAAAGAATCATCAAGCCCTTGAGCTAAGTTCATTTGAAGGGTTTCATGACAAAATGCTCTATATCCATTTTTTCCAAGCTGAGATATTTGCAGTTATTTACCTTTGCGTACAATGACTTATATAGGAAAAAACACTTTTAAATTTAAATTTATTATGGTTTCTAGAGCATTCTGTTGAATGAATTTTGTGTATAGCATTTCAGCCTCATTTCTGTATACAAAAGGGCATCAAATCAAAATTTAATATTTTGGTTTATAGCGCGTTTTGTCATGAAACCCTTCATTTGTACTTTTTACATTAAGGTTTTCTAATAGACGTTAGTCTTTTTTCTTCTATGCAAATCTATGCCTTTTTTTTCTGTAATCCTTCCTGTTATTTTATATTTCTACATACTCTTTTTATTCTCCCAAAGTTCATATGCTGAAATTCTCCCTACCCTTCCTTTTCAAACCGCCTTACTATTTTTCATTTGCGTTCTGTCCTTCCTACTTTCCCTCTCTCTCTCTCCCTCTCTCCTTTTCTATCCCTCTCTCCTCTCTTCCCTCTCTGTCCCTTCTTTCTCCAAATTCTCTTTCTGTTCCTTTTGCTTATCAATCTGCTCTTTATGTCTTTCGACACACACAAACATACACAAATACACACGCATACACACTCATATATACAAACACGCATACACGCACACACACTCATATATACAAACACGCACACACGCACAGTAATACAAATACATGCACAAACACACACACTCTCAACAAATACATTGACACATCAACTCCCCCCCCCTCCACACACACACACACACACACACACACACACACACACACACACACACACACACGCACAAAAGCTCTCCATTCCAGCATGCATCTCCTGACAAATTCAAACTCATAACCAATCTTATTTGCAATCCCCCCCCCAACCTTTTTTTTTATACTATTTATCGCATGCTAATTATGCACATCTTAAAATTTCACTTTCTAATTCACTGACAATAACTTTCCAATTCTCATTAAGAGCATCTAATTCTCATTAAGAGCATCTAATTCAACCCACTTTATCAATTCACCATCACCATGCCCTTCTTACATATTCATCACACCCTTGCAAACTCCTCACCGTTTACTGATCACCACTTATTACAAATTATGCTTCATCTTCTGCTAACCCTTGGCATTATCGTTTCTGATTGACCACTCCTTACAATGTCACCAATCGTTTTTTACCTCTTGCCAGGCCTAAACTCTTGTTAATTCGTTTGCATTGTTTCTAATTTGTTACCAACTATATCCCCTCTAATTTACAATTTAAAAAATGACCAGTCTTCGTCCATCACTCCTAACCTACTACCTCTAGTTACTCCAACCCCAAATTTGTCCTCTCAACCACCTTTATTTACTTCTGGCTATAGTGCCATCTTTTACACATTTACCAATTTCTAATTGATTCACGGTCACTAAATAATTCACTAACTCGTGTTTGCCAAATAGTGCAACCCTTTAAATTATTTCAATTATTCTTCCTTTCTTGATAAATAATTCATCTTATTCTCTAAATTCTAACTTTTCCAATTGTTTGTTGTATTGGAAGTTAAACGGCGCTAACAACACTGATAGGTCAAGGTTTGGTTTTGGCCTTACTTTTACAGCCTTGTAACACTATGTTTCAGACCTGTGTCTGTGTCAAATGGTTTGGCTCTACGCCTTTCACGCAGACGTCGAGAGTTCAAAGCCCACATTGGGACAAGCATTTGCGTCTTTCTTTTAGGATCCGGCATTCGCCCGCCACCCCCACTGACTCCTCAATCAGCTAGAACAGCCAAAGAAGCTGGTGCCTCTATAAATAAATACTTAATCCCTCCACTCCTACCGACTCCAAAACCCGCCCCCGCTCCTCCCGACTTCGAAACCCGACCCCCACTCCTACCGACTCAGAAACCCACCCTCTGTTCCTACCGACTTCGAAACCAGCCCTCTGCTTCTACCAACTAAGATGCCCTCCCTCCCCTCCAACCGACGCAGAAACCCGCCCTCCGCTCCTACCGACGCAGAAACCCGCCCTCCGCTCCTACCGACGCAGAAACACGACCCCCACTCCTACCGTCCAAGAAACCCACCCTCTGCTCCTACCGACTTCGAAACCAGCCCTCTGCTTCTACCAACTAAGATACCCTCCCTCTGCTCCTACCGACTCCAAAACCCGCCCTTTGCTCCTACCGACTCCAAAACCCGCCCTTTGCTCCTACCGACTCCGAAACCCGCCCTTTGCTCCTACCGACTCCGAAACCCGCCCTCCGCTCCTCCAGACTTCGAAACCCGACCCCCACTCCTACCGACTCAGAAACCCACCCTCTGTTCCTACCGACTTTGAAACCAGCCCTCTGCTTCTACCAACTCAGATACCCTCCCTCCGCTCCTACCGACTCCGAAATCCACCCTCCACTCCGACCTACTCCGAAACTTGCCCTCCGCTCCTACCAACTCCGAAATCCGCCAACTCCGAAACCTGGCCTCCGCTCATACCGACTCTGAAAACCTGCCCTCTGCTCATACGACTCCATAATCCGCCTTCCGCTCCAACCGACTCCAAAACCTGCCCTCCGCTCCTACCGACTACCTCCGCCCTCCGTTTCTACTGACTCCTAAACCCGCCGCCCTCCGTTTCTACCAAGTCCAAATCCTGCCCTCAGCCCCTAACGAATCCAAAACTAGCTCTCCGCTCCTACAGACTCCAAAACCTGCTGCCCTCCGTTTCTACCGACTCCTAAACCCGCCGCCCTCCGCTCCGACCGACTCCAAAACCTGCTCTCTGCTCTTACCATACCCGTAAACCCCTCTTCGCTCTTACTGACCCAGAAACTTGCTCTCCGCTCCTACCGACCCCGAAATCCGCGCCCTCCGCTCCTACTGAAATTTGCCACCCTTCTTTCCTACCGATTCCGAAAACCGCTCTCCGCTCCTACCAAAATCTGCTACCCTCCGCTCCTACCGAAATCCGCTACCCTCCGCTCCTACCAAAATCCGCCACCCTCTGCTCCTACCGAAATCTGCTGCCCTCCGCTCCTACCAAAATCCACCGCCCTCCACTCCAACCGAAATCAGCCGCCCTTCTCTCCTACCAAAATCCGCCGCCCTTCGTTCCTACCGACTCCGAAAACCGCTATCCGCTCTTACCAACCCCGAAACCCACTCTCCACTCCTACCGACCCGGAAACCCGCCGCCCTCAGCTCCTACCGAAATCCGCCACCCTCTGCTCCTACCGAAATCCGCCGCCCTTTGCTCCTACCGAAACTGCCGCCCTCCGCTCCTACCGAAATCCGCCACCCTCTGCTCCTACCAAAATCTGGCACCCTTCGTTCCCACCGAAATCCGCCGCCCTTCGTCCCTACCAACTCCGAAAACCGCTCTCTGCTCTTATCGACCCCGAAACCCGCTCTCCGCTCCTACCGACCCGGAAACCCGCCGCCCTCCGCTCCTACCAAAATCCGCAGCCCCCCGCTCCTACCAAAATCCGCCACACTCCGCTCCTACCAAAATCTGCCGCCCTTTGTTTCTACCGACTCCGAAAACCGCCCTCCGCTCTTACCGACTCCAAAACTCGCCCTCGGCTCCTACGAACCCCAAATCCCGCTCTCCGCTCCGCCCAACTCCAAAACCTGCTCTCTGCTCTTACCATACCCGAAAACCGCTCTCCGCTCTTACCGACCCAGAAACTCGATCTCCGCTCGTACCGACCCCAAAACCCGCCGCCCTCCGCTCCTACTGAAATCTGTCGCCCTTTGTTCCTACCGATTCCGAAAACCACTCTCCGCTCCTACCGACCCCGAAACCCGCCGCCCTCCGCTCCTACCAAAATCCGCCACCCTCCGCTCTTACCAAAATCCGCCACCCTCCGCTCCTACCAAAATCCGCCACCCTCCGCTCCTACCAAAATCCGCCACCCTCCGCTCCTACCGAAATCCGCCGCCCTCCGCTCCTACCGAAATCCGCCGCCCTCCGCTCCTACCGAAATCCGCCGGTTGTTCCTACCGACTCCGAAAACCGCTCTCCGCTCTTACCGACCCCGAAACCCACTCTCCGCTCCTACCGACCCGGAAACCCGCTGCCTTCCGCTCCTACCGAAATCCGCCACCCTCCGCTCCTATCGAAATCCGCAGCCCCCCGCTCCTACCGAAATCCGCAGCCCCCCGCTCCTACCGAAATCCGCACACACTGCTCCTACCAAAATCTGCCGCCCTTTGTTTCTACCGACTCTGAAAACCGCTCTCCGCTCTTACCGACTCCAAAACTTGCCCTCGGCTCCTACCAACCCCAACTCTCGCTCTCCGCTCCGACCAACTCCAAAACCTGCTCTCCGCTCTTACCATACCCGAAAACCGCTCTCTGCTCCTACCGACCCAGAAACTTGCTCTCCGCTCCTACCGACCCCAAAACCCGCCACCCTCCGCTCCTACTGAAATCTGTCGCCCTTCGATCCTACCGACCCCAAAAACCACTCTCCGCTCCTACCGACCCCGAAACCCGCCGCCCTCCACTCCTACCAAAATTCGCCACCCTCTGCTCCTACCGAAATCCGCCGCCCTTCGCTCGTACCGAAATCTGCCGCCCTCCGCTCCTACTGAAATCCGCCGCCCTTCGTTCCTACCGATTAAGAAAACCGCTTTCTGCTCTTACCGACCCCGAAACCCGCTGCCTTCCGCTCCTACCGAAATCCGCCACCCTCCGCTCCTACCGAAATCCGCCGCCCTCCGCTCCTACCGAAATCTGCCGCCCTCTGCTCCTACCAAAATCCGCCGCCCTCCGCTCCTACCAAAATCCGCCGCCCTCCGCTCCTACCAAAATCTGCCGCCCTTTGTTTCTACCGATTCCGAGAACCACTCTCCGCTCCTACCAACCCCGAAACCCGCCGCCCTCCGCTCCTACCAAAATCCGCCACCCTCCACTCCTACCAAAATCCGCCACCCTCCACTCCTACCGAAATCCGCCGCCCTCCGCTCCTACCGAAATCCGCCGCCCTCCACTCCTACCAAAATCCGCGGCCCTCCGCTCCTACCAAAATCTGCCGCCCTTTGTTTCTACCGACTCGGAAAACCGCTCTCCGCTCTTACCGACTCCAAAACTCGCCCTCGGCTCCTACCAACCTCAACTCTCCGCTCCAACGGACTCCAAAACCTGCTCTCCGCTCTTACCATACCTGAAAACCGCTCTCCGCTCTTACCGACCCAGAAACTCGCTCTCCGCTACTACCGACCCCAAAACCCGCCGCCCTCTGCTCCTACTGAAATCTGTCGCCCTTTGTTCCTACCGATTCCGAGAACCACTCTCCGCTCCTACCGACCCCGAAACCCGCCACCCTCCACTCCTACCAAAATCCGCCGCCCTCCACTCCTACCAAAATCCGCCACCCTCCACTCCTACCAAAATCCGCCGCCCTCCACTCCTACCAGACCCCGAAACCTGCCGCCCTCCGCTCCTACCGACCCCGAAGCCCGCTCTCCACTCCTACGACTCCAAACCCGCCGCACTCCGTTTCTATCAACTCCTGAACCCACCGACCTCCGTTTTTACCGACTCCACAATCTGCCCCCACCAACTCGCAAACCACTCTCCACCTCTACCAATTCAGCATTCCCGCTTTTGCGCTCCGTCCAGCCAATTTCCTTGCCTTCCTCCAATCGCCCCTAGCTTCAGTCCTCCGCCCCACTCCAACATAACATGCACCAACCCTTCCTAAGTTGCCAAGTTAACAAATCTTGCTAATTTAACAAGTAAAAATAAATGCAACAACTCTTACTAATTCATCGACCTTAATTCAGTAATTCTTACTATTCAACAAATTAAATATTACTCACTCAATAAATCCTACTAATCCAATAATTTTCATTAATACAAAGTCAGCAACTTTTATTTATTCGTCAAATTTGTCTAACCAACTCATGGTATTTTGTCAACTCTTGTGATTTTACAAACTTTTATTAATAATTCTTCAAAATAAACATGTCACCATGTAACCAACTAAGATACATGTCACCAACAAACAAACGTGTCGCTAACAAATCTGTCACCAACTATCAAACATGTCACCAACACACATACATGTCTTCAACAACGAAACATGTCACCAACAAACAAGCATGTCACTAAAATATAAAAAAATGTCACAATTGACAAACATGTTACAAACATACATGTCACTGAAAAAAACCTTGTCACTAAAACAAACATGTCACTAAAAACAAACATGTCACTGAAAAAAAGCTTGTCACTAAAACAAACATGTCACTAAAAAAACAAACATGTCACTGAAAAAAACCTTGTCACTAAAACAAACATGTCACTAAAAACAAACATGTCACCAACACAAAAAATACATGTCACTGACAAACAGACATAACACCAACATTCTCTAATTCCACATCTCTTACTGTTCTATCAACTCTTGCTAATTCACCGTCCATACCACCTCTCCTCCACCTCTCATCCAATTCCTCTTGATTGTTCTTTGTCTCTCTATCATCTCACTTATCACCCTCCTCAAGTATTCACTTTATTGTCTTTCTCAATTTTATTACTTAGTCTTGTTTTGTTTCTGGTTTTACGTCCCTTGCAACATTGTAAGGTCATTTTAGAGATGGGCTACTGCGACCCTGCCTGTCAGGGCCAACCGGGGTTGAATAAACCTAATCGTCCGCATGTGGGATCAACCTCAGGTCTTTTTCGTGAAATACGAAGGACCTTACCATCACACCACTGGTGCCGGTTCACTTATTAGTCCAGTTCCAGTTCTGTCTCATTTCCCTCTGTTTCTGTTTTGTCAATAAAGTCAAGAAGTATTGATGCAATATCATAATTATTATTTCCAGCTGCTGTGGACAGGGACGAATGATGTCGACATTACGAACTGGATATTGAAGATTTACTCATCTCAGCCCCATCTGTGACACACGAGGAGCCCAGACAGTGGAAAGGAGACGTCAGATGCAGAGAATACTGAAGAAAAGGAAGGTACTGGCCATTGGACCGTGGTAGGTAGGTTGGCCTTTTCCTGCATGTAATATGAAATTGTTTATTGAAAGAGGGGATCAAGTTTGGTCAGCGCTTTCTCCTTATTCTAAGTTACTACTGTTCCATTTCATTGCTCTGAAACTACCTTATAGTGTCAATAGTGTCGTATGGTTTTTCAAAACACTCGAAAGAGCATTATGAAATTTTTACAATAGCAAAGTTGAAAACACCTGTATCATTGTCGAGACCTGTAGTATAATATTCAATATAGCCCCTTGAGAAAAGTAGTACATGTAAAAAAATTTTTTTTTGTAATTACAAAAGGGCATACTTTCACATTGAATAAGATGGTGTTGTTGTTGTTGATGTTGTTGTTGTTTGTATAAATTAACACTGCCCTACCTTCAGCTGAGAGACGGATGGACCTCAAGTCTTCACTTCTGCGCCGGGCCGGATGACGAGGATGTGATGGCGCTGCTGCGTCTGACATCTGAATTCTTCATTCTTAGAAGGTGTCTAAAACACACACACGCGCACATAAACACACAGGCACATAAACACACACGCACACGGAAACGCGACATATCACAGCATACACACCTGACAAGGGGGATCATAGCAGCTTGTCTCTTTAATGAAAATGACTTTACAGTGTTGCAAGGGGCCTGATTTAAATTACCAATCCAATTAATTTACCAATCCAAGTTCCCTCAAGACTCCAAGCAAACAATACAAACCGGAGTCTATGGTGTAAAGGTTAGGCTCTTTGCCTACTTAAGACGCGTTAGACTCGAGCTCTATCCTACGTCCTCACGATCTGCGTTTTTCTCCTGGGATTCACATCTCTGTCTATCTTTGTCCGGGTTGACCTACCGGATTGAAGTAGCCTGTCTCTTAAATGACCTTATGGTGTTGCAAGGGGTGCAAAACTGGTAATCAAAACAAAAAAATACAAGTAAACAAACATCTGTCCATCAGCCTCTATCCGCAGGTCATATAATATTTTCTCTCTTTGTTCGCTATTTTTTCAGTAAATTACATATTATGAGTCGAGTCTGTGCCCTTTATTCAGCTTAGGAATTATCAGTCTTTTTCCTTCCAAAGGTAATCGTATATGCGCCCACTGAAATAGTGCTTATTGAAACAAAAACCACTCTTTGACACTTATTGAAACAAAAACCACTCTTTGGCACTTATTGAAACAAAAACCACTCTTTGAGAAGACCGGCGCTGTGGTGCAGAAGTCCCCGGTTCGATCCCTGATCGCGGACGATCTGGTTTTTTCCTACTGGGATTTTTCCCTCTCAGCACGGGTTGGCCTTGACAGGCAGGGTCGAAGTAGCCCGTCTCTTAAATGACCTTACAGTGTTGCAGAGGGCGCAAAACTGGTTATCAAACACCAATCTCTTTGAGAAGAAATCGAGCGGAGAGAAAGAACATCACTTCCTGGAGCCTATATGACCTTGTAGTGTCAAAGGCACTGGAACTTCAAACAATCAATCAGTGAAATTGGAGTTCTTGTTTCTCGAATGACCTCATTGTTGTCTATCAACGGCTATCTTCCTGTCCTCGTTCCTTCTTCCAGTTCATATTGTAGTGTGTTGTTAGGCTGCCTATTACTATTAAGGCTAAGGTCTAGACAGATCTAGATAACATCAAGATTTAGAACTTTATCAGATTGTAAAAGGGATTTCTGCGTTTGTGAAGGCTTCACAACGATAAGGGGATAGTTTGGGAATTCCAATGTGACTGATTACCTCGTGTTTGTTGTGATTATATGTTGTTGTTAGTAATAGTAGTAGGCTCCAACTCTTGTTGTGAGCACGTTGTTAACTTCTTCTGTAGATGGATCTAGATCTATCTATCTATTAGATCTAGTTCTTAATTTTTAGAATCTGAGGATTTTGAAAGAATAGTGCTGAATTATTTTGGGTCTTGTCCGTAGGGAAGTGTGGAAAGTTGCTGACTTTCCAGTGGAGATTTGTGACTGTGTGTGTGTGGGGTGGGGGGTTGAGGCATTACAGCTCAGAAGTTCCGCCTCTATACAATTTAGTGACATCAATTGTATCCTCCGCACGTGTATTGACAAATAGCTGGATTTTATATTTTTGTAGGTCTTTTTCAGGCTGTTTTGTAATATATACCTTTTTCTCTTCTGTATTCTTTCAGCTTCCATCATGGTGAAACAAGCAGCAAAGCAAGCTAATGCTTTTGGAAAGAAGCAGAAAAGGAGAGAGCACCTCCTACGTGCTCGTCTCAACATTTCTTCCAGAAGAAGTAACCAATCAGTATCGGGACCAGAAGTTACACCAACTGCTGCAACTGCGCACCCTTCATCTTCATCAGACAATCCAATGCCATCACTACTGGAAGCTCAGCCGTCAACATCGGCCTGTTCAGCTCAGCAACAAACTACTCCAGCATCAGCACCATCTGAGTCTGAGCCTGCACCTACAGTTTCTGCCTCTAAAAGAAAACTGGCCTACAACTCTCCTGAAATATCTCGAGATGACTTCACAAACAGCTTGTCATCAACTGTTGTTGACCTCCAAACTCTGAAAACATTGTTCATAGGCCTTCTGTGTCCAACGTGTCTACAGCCTTCCCTATCACTGACTAATGAAACAAGCAAGAACTGTGGCCTGGCAATTTCACTTGCTGTTAAATGTGAAACATGTAGTGAAACAGTGACCCAAACATACACTTCAAATAGGTGTGAAATGTCTTCAGCTTCAGCGTTTGACATTAATGGCAGAGCTGTCGCTGCTGCTTCAGCCACCAGTATGGGGTACTCTGGATTGTGCAACTTCTCGGAATTTATGAACATTCCTTCATTGCATCAAAAAACTTATCAAGCTCACACAAAAGTGGTCAGTAATGTGAGACATTTTCAAGGGAGAGCCTTTCCACAGCAGTAGAGAGAGTAAAGGAGGCCTATGAAGAACAGACTACGGCGGTAAAAGACATCGATGTTTCGTTTGATGGCAGTTGGCATAAACGGGGCCACACTTCAAAATCCGGAATTGGCCTCGCTATGAGGTGTTAACAAGTTACTGCCCCATATGCGCCAACACAGGGAAGAAACTTCAGCAGGAGAATATTCTCAAATATGAAAGATGGCTGGCACTTCATAAGCCCCACTGCTCTGCAAATTATGAAGGCCCTAGTGGGGGCATGGAGAAAGAAGCTGCCTTAAGAATTTGGAGCAGATCAGTCTTGAAGAATGGTCTTCGCTATGTGTCCATGATAAGCGATGGCGATGCTAAAACCATTTCGGAGATTCATGCTCTGGACCCATATCCCGGCACACAGGTGGAAAAACACGAGTGCGTGAACCACGTCGGCAAGCGCCTCGGCACTGCTCTGCGTAATCTCGTGTCGGAGAAATCCAAACAGAAAGTAACTCTGGGCGGAAAGGGACATGGGAAACTGCGTTCGGACGTGATTACTCAGCTGCAGGGTTATTACACCAAAGCAATCAGAAGCAATGCAACTGTGCCTGAAATGAAACAAGCAGTGATTGCCATCGTCGACCACTGTTCCTCCACGGACAACAAACCTCGCCATGACAACTGCCCAAAAGGGAAGAACTCCTCTGGTGTTTTTACCAGAAATATACAGCAATAGGGCTACCTCCTGGCTCCCACATGGAAAGCCTAGGAACTCCCCTCTGCGAGCTGGTAGCAGGTCATGTCAGACCAATTTTTGAGCGGATGTCATCGGATGCTCTGCTAAGCAGATGTGTTCTCCAAACTACACAAAACGCTAATGAGAGCGCCCATGCTGCTATCTGGGCTCGCTGCCCTAAACATCTATTCGCCAACCGGGATCGCCTCGCTATTGCAGTTGCTCTAGGAGTTGCAGAATTCAACTTTGGCTCAACATCGTCACGCAAGTTCATACAGGCACTCGACCTACCTGTTGGTGCTGAAACAAAGAAGAGGGGGAGGAAGCGGGACCACACAAGGACAGTGAAAGCTGAAGCAGCTGTTACTTTAAAAGCAAAGAAACACAGACAGCTCAAAGCAGAAGCAAAACAAAGAGAGGAGCAAAGGCTGTTGGAGAAACATGGACAATTTTATTCCTCTGGTTTGGGAGATTGAGGTTGAAGTGTCGGTAGTTTTTTTTCAATTTTTTTAGGGGGGTGGGTCAGAATTTCTTTAATTAAAAACTTCCAATATCCTATCAAGTCACAGCCTTTATGTAAATAGTTTGAATATTGCCTGTGGTTGATAGATAGTACTGTTTTTTTTATAATAACTAAGTAAAATGGTGATGATTTTACTATGCAAAATCTTTTTTTGCGATTTTCTTAATATCGCTTATTCGAAGAAATTGCAAGACTCTATTGACTAGATCTTGGAAAGTTACTGTCAGAATTTATTCATATTTGCACACAATCTTCTATACATATGTATCTACAAACTTACAGAGCCACTTTAGCTGTTTAGTGCATACATTTTGAATTATTTACTTTTTTGATGGACAATGCATCAAAACATCGGAGATCTGAATGTAGGGCCAAAGAAGAAAAAAATTCACAGTGTAATACATATTACTCAAATTTGGCACTGTAAGTTTGTAAGACATGCTAATAGTAGTATCCATGCCAAATATGAAGCTTTTATCTTGAGTAGGTTTGATGGTTCACTCAAAATAAAATTTTGTTAAAAAGTGCCGAGTCGGCAGTTTATTTTTGATGTGACAAGAATGTTATGGCTGGGACCTTAATTTTTTGCTTCATGACCTTTTCTTGAACACAGATACACACTTTGAAGCAGAAAAACAAGCATATAACCAGTAAATTTAGCATTTGGGTGTTGACCATAGCTCCATCCCCTTAAATGCAGGTCTACCGGCGCTGTGGTGTAATAGGTAGGCTCTTTGCCTGTCATGCGGAATGCCCGAATTTTGATGATCTGTTTTTTTTTCTGCTGGGATTTTTCTCTCACCCTGGGTTGTCCCTGACAGGCACGGTCGAAGGAGCCCGTCTCTTAAATAGCTTACAATGTTGCAGGGGATGTAAAACTGGTAACCAAGGCAACGGCACGTTTCAGATTGGGTTGAATACATTGATAAGTTGAAAAAAAAGGATTTGCTTTTAAGAAGACATGGCCTGGATCTTCTCCTTACCATTGTTCTAATCTGCTTTCTTACTCTGAAACAGCCATACAGGGTCGATACTGACGGAAAATGTCAAGAGCCTTCCAGGAATGGATCTTCATTGACTCTGCTTGACGAGTCAAAAACGATATCTCCACGGGGACCACTGATCTGCATCTACAATGTCTGCACCTCTTGTACCACGATGTCAAGGGCCAGCGCGAGGAACTACTCACTGATAAGTTTGGTTGCTGTTTTTTTTTTTAAGTCTTGAGCTTACAGGTAGGCGTGGGTGGTTGTCCAATCTCTGGTGTCATTTGATCCTTGAACATCTTTCTAAATGTTGCTATATTTGTTGTCCTAATCTCCATTTGCTTGCGCTGACCCTAGTGTTGAGAGTGCCGTAAAACCTCAATAAGAAGACAAAACAAAGCTAAACAAAATCTAGTTCACATCCTGGTGCTGAAATGAAAATACAAAGTGAGAATATGGAATTCCGGGGCCAATATGACCTTATAGTGTCGGAGGAGCCGTACAACTTCAAACAGAACAATAAGCAACCAAACACTTTAGTGTCGGGAATTGGAAGTTAAATCTCTTTCCTTCTAAAATGCAAGTTTTCACCCAAAAGAGATCAGTATGGACTAGACAAATAAACAAATTTCATATCGTTGAAACACTTGAGTTACTGGAATGGCATACCGTCCTGAAGATTCATTTCAAGTTCCGTATGCAATCCTCAGCATTACATCTAGGCCTATTTAAATATTGTATTTCATCTTGGGACCACAGTTCGCTCACCGGCGTCTTTGATGTAATGTTTAGGATCTTCCGCCTTTTATGCGGAAGAGCCAAGTTTGATCCCATATGCTAATCAGCATCGGCGCCGTTCTCCTAGGATTCATCCCTCTCAGTCCGTGCTGGCCCTTACAAAAGGGGTGTAAAACACAGTGTTATAAGGAGTGTAAAGTCAAATCCAAACAAAGCAAAATTCGATTAAAAACAAAATAAAGCTGACGTAATCTAAGTTCAGGTTTTTGTGTCTAGTATTCAATGGTTCTGATGATACGAAGTGCGCTTAGTCACTAGAAGCTAAACCTTATTTATTAAATACTTTCATCATTTATTCCTGTCATTAGCATTACACACTTTCATTATTCATTCCTGCCGCTTAGCTTTATAAAATGGGATGTATGCACTTAATTTATTCACATCTTTTCTTCATTTCTCTATCTCCTTTTCTCTCTCTTTCTCTCTTTTTTCCCTCTCTCTCTCTTTCCTTTATCTTTTTCTCACCGTTTTTTTTTTCTCTTGATGTCTCGCTCACCCCGGTCACCTTTTCCTTTTTGCAGTACAAACATACAAATAGAGTAATAAGTCACAAAAAGAAGATAATGCACCACACATTTCACTTGCAATCTTTCTCCAAATCTCTTCTATTTTAAAGTGGCATCTGTGGTGTAATGTTCAGGCTCTTCGCCCACTATGCAGAAGAGCCGAGTTCGATCCCACGTGGGGATTACTGTGTTTTTTTAGCTTGGATTCGTCCCTCTCGTTCCGGGCTGGCCCTGACAGGCCGTGTGGAGGTAGACTGTCTCTTGAATTGTCCAGCAGTGTAGCAAGGGACGTTCAACTGGTAACCAAATCAAACGAGAGCAAAACTAGTCCAATTGTAAACAAGATGCCGCCACCGGTGCTGTGATGGAATGGTTAGGCTCTTCACTTGTCATGCAGAAGACCCGAGTTCGATCCCGGGTGCGGACGATCTGTTTTTTCTGCTTGGATTTTTTTCCTCTCAGCCTCTGTTGGCCCTCATAGGCAGGGTCCAAGTAGCTCGTCTCTCAAATGACCTTACATTGTTGCAAGGGACGTAAAACTAGTAACCAAAGCAAGGTGATGCTACATTATCTGTGGAAGAGGACATAACCAAACTTTTTGTTGAGTGACAATAGTAAAATTATGAATTACTTCCCTTGACACACCCTCTTTTCCGCCTCTCTCTTCCACTGACGGGGGGGGGGGGGGGGGGGGGGGGGGGGGGGGGGGGGGGGGGGGGGGG
>JAUKPP010305641.1:0-16046 GCA_032273245.1 Phyllaplysia taylori
TAGTTGGGGGAGGGGTGTTTTTTCTTTAAAATATTAAAATTTGTTTCTTTGCCGGGGTAAGGAGGGGGGGGGGGGGGGTCGTTAAGACAGAGAGATACCGGGGTGTTCCATGCTTTTGTTTGTGTGCGAGGATTTGGGTGCTTCGTGAGCATTGTAAAGCTTTTCTTTACCTGCATGCACATAATACAATGTTATATTTTTATATTATAATCATCATGTATAATGCGTCTAGTCAAAATTGTATCCCTCTATCTACCTAGTCGAAATTGTATCATCCCTCTATCTACCTGGTAGTCAATATAATTATGTAATCATGTAGGCTATCTGTACATCTAGTATAACCATGTATGTATCTCTCTATAACGTTTGGTATAGTCTAAGTCTAGATAATATAAAATAATGTATCCTCTATAGATCTAGTCTTCATCTTTACCAGGTTGACTGCCTTATTGTGTAGAACTATAGCCACTCAAATTATTATTAAACATTATATATGATCATCTATACATCTGATCTAGTCTTAATAATACATCCACGTGTATATATATGTTATACAGGGTGTTTTTTTATATCGATTGATTCTAAACTTTAAAGCAGTGAGTGATAAAAGTAACCGGTTTTTTGCACATCATTTAGTGACCATTCAAGATTTGTCTGGTCTACTTAATAAGATTAGGTTTATAGAGACGGCATTTAAAAAAAGGAGTTAACGGAACATAGGCCTTTTTAGGTCATGGTGTCAAAACAGCCGCTTGGTATACCAAAGAGAAGACTGCTAGGAACCATCGTAAGCCAATAAAAAGTTGGTTAAAACTGTTTATCCAAGCAGAATAATGATATCCACCAAGCTCTGGCTTTGTGTCTTACAAAAACTAAATGTGTGTTTTATAGTTTACAGTTAGAGAGCGATGGACGTTTCTCAGTGTATCTAGTTAATAAAGTCGTCTTTTTCAATCGCACAGGCACAATGCAATTCGCAATTCAACTTCATTCAATCCTTATTGTCATAGCAATTCACATCACCAGTTTCTACCAAATTTCGAGTCTAAGCGCTGATTGAGTTTTGGAATGTGCTTTTCTTGTTATGCTCTGTTGGAATCTTCCGAAAACTAGGCGTGTGACCTGCGCTGTAAACGCACAAGACGCTCTTTGGAAATGCGTGATTGACGTCTTCTGCGCGCTAAAAATCGGGGTCTATTTGTGAAAGCTCGCGCTATTGCGCAGCCTGTTAATAAAATCGATTGATTTTGGTACCAGAAAAAATTAAATGGATGAGGATTGTTCGGTAGAAAACAGAATGTTTCTTTCTTTTACCGTAAGTCATTTCAGTTTAGAATCGATCAAAATTTTAAAAAACACCCTGTGCATCTAATCTAAAAATATAACCATGTAGACCTACTCATCTAGTCTAAATGTTTACCATGTTGACTGCCTTTTAGTACGGTATAGAACCATAGCCACCCAAATTTTTACCCTCGTGGATCAATAAAAGAATATCATTGTTCAATCATATCGCCTCTCATCTCAGTTTAATCATTTATTGAACCAAACCACTTTTGTTTATAATGTTACCTCCAGCAGTGAATGAGTGATAATGACTAAATGACAAAGTGTCTCAGATAAATAGGAAGTTTAAGGACCTGTAGATAGATTATGGGTACGTCGACAGGATTATGTAGAAGTACAAATAGACACTTCGGTAGCTTGTGTCAATTTTCGCTTTCCTGAAATACACTATCTTATTTTGTCATATATGTCGCAACAAAACAAACGCGCTACTCACTGCTCAGTCCCTTTTTTTAGCAAGACACCACAATTCTCTATTTGACAAATTACGAGACAAAAAACAACAAATTCAAATAAATACACTGTTTCATGTAAAGATGCTTACTTATATATTTCAAGTAAAGTAAAAGTAGTGACGCCACTGTATAGGGATTGTACTTCTGTAATAAATTAGGGCTATAGATATTTTCTGTGGGTATTTTATTTTTAGAGACCGTGGGTACAACAAAAGAAAATGTCAGGCACTAGTAGATGTAGGAACCTATTTTGTGACGTCACTGTATAAGAATTGCACTTCTGTATCTATTCTGAGGGTTTTTTCGAGACAGTGGGTAGGACAAAAGAAAATGGTGGACACGGGTAGCCTAGATGTTCGAACCTATTTTGTGACGTCACTGTATACATGTAGTATGAGTACTATGAGGTTTGTACTTCTTTATTATCTACATTGTACATGTATTCTATGGATACGTCCAAACTCAAGGGATTCAACTTCTTATTCCCCTTCCACTCCACTTCGTCTGTACCCCGCTCTCCTACCCATCCTTTTCTTTCTTAGATAAATTATTCTATTTTTTTAGGAGTGTAGAGCAAATGGGATACGGTATCTCTTGTTTTGGTTTGGTTTTTAGTCTTTTTTTACGTCCTTTGCCCGCCCCAGTCACTACATTGAACGTTTACCTCAACTAACCATGAATCATTAATCATTAAAAAATTTAATAATATAGCCTACTCACTTTGGTTGATGTTGATAACTTTTTTTTTATTGAATATACATGTATATACATGTATATTCTCACGCGTTACTATCCCGGCTGAAACAGCCAAAGATGTTGGCGCCTCTATAAACAACAAATTTTATTTGATCTTCTTTTTTTTTAGCGTTACTTGCCTACCTCTCTCAAAACCTTCAGGATCCCAACTTGTAGTATCTCTATTAGAGAGCCACTTTCATCCTCGTTTCTTTGGAACATTGCAACACTGTAAGGTCATAGACGAGCTACTTCGACTCAACGACTTCGGGATGAACCTGGGCTGAGTTGAAAGTTGAAGGACTAATCGGAACCCCAGCAGAAAGACACAAACGCCCGTCCCCTCATGGAAGTCGAACTCAGGGCTCCTGATTGTTGGCTTTTTACTTAACGTCCCTTGCAACGCTGTCAGATTATTCAAGGAACGATCTACCTCGACCCTGCCTGAGGGGGCCAACCCGGGCTGAGAGGGACGAATCGCAGCAGAAAAACGCAGATCGTCCTCACGTGGGATCGAACTCGGGTCTTCCGTATGGTAAGCGAAGAGCCTAACCATTGCACCACAGACGCCGGTAAGCTTTTGGACTCGTTCTCTTTTATTGCGTACCAGCCTCTGTGGTGTAGTGGAAAAGACTCTGAGCCTATCACGCACAAGGCCCACGGTTTCGTCTTGTTTGGTTACCAATGTCACGTCCCTTGGAACACTATTTAGTCATGATTTAAGAGACGAGCTACTTTGATCCGGCCTGCCAAGGCCAGTCCGTGAAGAGAGAGTGACAAATCCCAGCAGAAAAACGAGATCGTCCTCACATCGTAAAATCGAACTCGGGTCTTCCGCATGATAGGCGAAGAGCCTAACCATTAAACCACAGATGCCTGTGAGACCCGCGGGTGTTGACGCGCACTCTGTTGTGGGCTGCTCCACCTAATTGTTTCTTTGCTTTCTGGGGTCGTAGTAGAAAAACTATTACAAATTATTATAAGTTATGCAAGCAAAATGGCAAATTCTGCAAAAAAATGTCCTAATGTATTTCCAGGCGCTGAAAATACCTTAAAATGTCGGTTGTGCCCCCCAAAAACCCCTCAGCAACAAATTAATAGTAGCCCATGAGTAGCACAGCAGACCATAGTTAGTGAATAGTTCGATTCTGACGTCGGAACGAGCACCTGCGTCTTTCTGCTGAGATCCACCCATCCATCTTTTGGTTTGGTTTGTGCTCAACGTCCCTTGCAACATTGTAAGGTCATTTAAAGGACAGGCGACTTCGACCCTGCCTGTCAGGGCCAACCCGGGCTGAGAGGGACCTTGTCCCAGCAGAAAAACGACACTCGATCAAACAAACTGCTCCACGTGGACCTCGAACTCACGTCCACTGCGTGATAGGCGAAGCGCCTAACCATTTACATCACAGACGCCAGTCCCACCCATCTGTTCTTCAAGTAAGCCTGGGTGGCCCTGATCACAGTCAAAATCGAAGTTGCTGGTTTGGTTATAATCAGTTATAGTTTTACGTCCCTAGCAACACTGTACTGTGCAAGGTCATGCAAGAGACGTATCATTTCGACTATGTCTTTCAGGGCAAACCCAGGCTGGGAGGGATGAATCCCAGCAGATGCTCATCAGCACGTGGAATCGAACTTGGGTCTTCCGCGTGATAGGCCAAGAGCCTAATTATTACATCACAGATGCCGGGCAAGGCCAAGGGAAATAAAAAAGCTGGGAACCAACCCAAACTTTTGTTGTGTATCCTACCCACGGGAGTCTGGGTGGTTAGACGTTTCTTCGCCTATCATGCAGAAGATTCTAGTTCGATTCCCAAGTGGGGGCGAGCATCTGCGTCGTTTTGCTGGAATCCGTCTCCCTCAGCCCGGATTACCCCTAACTGACAAACAGGGTCGAAGCAACCCACTGTTCAAACGTTCATACTGTGTTGCAAGAGGCGTAAGTCTACAATACATGTAGCCAACTGGTCGTAGAAATCAAACCAAGCTTCGTCATGGTGCTTCAATGTGGCCCAACTCATTTTCTGAACATCTGAGATAATGGGGGAAAACTGATTTGGCCCGACTCTACGCTACAAGCAAAAACGTTTTGGAAATACATGTCGTATCAAATTTAGCAAACCGGTCAGGCACTTTTGACCAAATGTAATACCAAATGATGCCCTATAATGTGGGGAATTGCGTAATGGGCTTACTCCATAATTGCGTAAGTGACAGTAAGTCAGACTTCGGCCATTTAAGAAGCACTATGACGATTGGTAACACCTGTGTGTCCCTTACGCAGAGATACATTCTAGTATTCATTTTTTTTCATTCGTTTACGTCCCCTGCAACACTGTAAGGTCATTTAAGAGACGGGCTACTTCGACCCTGCCTGTCAGGGCCAACCCGGGCTGAGAGGGGAAAAGTCCCAGCAGAAAAAAAACGCAGATCGTCCGCGACCGGAATCGAACTCGTGTCTTCCGCATGACAGTGGAAGAGCCTGACCATTACACCACAGGGCCGATATATTGTAGTATTTGTAGACCCTTACACACAGGCTGTCATAAAGGAAAACAGTATGCCTTTTATTTGATCTGGGCATTTTATTCTAGTCACACTTTTAAGAAGAGCATGGTTTACTCATTTTCCTTTCTGAACCCTCTAGATATATTGTCATTGCATTATATTCAAGGATTTTGTCTTTTCTATACCTGATTATGAACAGGCCTACAAATTCTTTTTTCTTCTAATGTCAGCATTTAGGCTACAATGTGCAATGACAGAACATGGAAATACAAGAGAAGCCAAAAAACGATGAAGCCGTTGGAAGTAAAAAATAATTGAAATATGATTATTGTGGGTAACTGTTGTGTACATGGTGGGCAGAGTAAAATTCTAAACAATTATTGTAAATTTGTCTGTAAAATTAAGTCTTGCTATCAAAGGTTCATTCGTGCACGTAAGTCGTTGAAAGTATACGTACAAGCTGAAAAGCGAACGTACACATAACCTATTTGTTTAAACAAGCACATGATGTCAATACTACGTGTTCAAGCTTTGGGCTGTTATTTGTTGTAAATATCAGGTATCATTTCGGGAGTCTTGAAACTGAGACACAACAGGGCTGGGCCTACATGTGAGCCTACGTCAAATTCGTCAAAAGCGTTTCAAGAGTTCGGCAAATGGTACACTTCTTAAGATCTGTATTGGCTGTCTCTGTGAAGGGTTTGGCTCTGTAAGGAGTGGAACTGGGGGATTCGTGGAGGGTTGATTAAGTGCTCTTTGAATGTCGTATGAAGATGTACTTTCAATGCTTTGATCAGCATTACAGAAAAAGTTTGAATCTCCTTTACCGAAATCGTTTATTGATTTTTGTTGCGCTTGGAGACATATTCTGTTCTCACTGGGTGATTCCACGGGCAAATTGTTTCCGTAAGATGGCATCGAATCTCCCTGATTAAGAACTGTCATTTCACCGATCATAGATGCCTCTTTGCACCGAGTTTCCGAAAAGACATTTATGTCAACTGTCTCTGTACTTGATCGCATAGAACTGCCCCTGTGTTGTGCTTTTTTAGTCAGAGAACTGACGGCCATTTTGGGTCGAATGCCCTCCTCATCATCGTCTTCGTCTGAGGAAGTGGAAGGCAGAGGGGTGAGCTGTGCGACATCAGAAACAGACGGCGTGCAGCCACTGATGAGGGAGCGGGGGGAGTGAGTTACTAAAGAAATTGAAGAAATTTCGCTAGCAGATTGTAAGATGTCTGTCGAAACTGAAGTGCCGTCGCTGTCTTCGTGAATAATTTCCGGGCCATTTTCGTCTCCAAACCCGTTGTCTTCCCTGGTGTAAGTGTCACCCGTGACTGGTGGCCTGGCGGCCGAGTCTGTGCCAGCCGCCATGTTAAAAGACAGGTGAGAGCCTGATGTGGTTGATATATTACGGCACAACGACTCGAAGGAAATATCCCTTGATACATTTAAAGCTTTGTCTAGCAGATTTGAGAGAGAAGATGAAGAATCTTTTGACAGATCGGACAGTGACATCCAATTCTCATTCTTGTTGTTTAACCCGCGTTTCTTTCGTTGGCGTACACAACGTTTCGTATCAACACTATCTGACTTTGCCCCGGGTTCAGATTTAATCTGTGCACTCTGAGACGTAGGGTCGTTGAGAGAGTTAAGCGAAGAAACTCTCTTGACGTCCACTACTGGCGAAGTGCAACAAGACATGGCTTTTGCCTCGTTCTGCTCTGGATGGCAAGGCGAGGCACCTTGTCTTTTGACTGATGCCACTGGTGGGAATGTAGCTTGATCTACTGATTGCTGTCCTTCCGTGTTCGTCGCGCATGCTTTTGCACTGCCTGGGAAGTCTTTCGGCCAAGAGTTCTCCATGCTAGTTGAGGAGAGAGTGTCGTTTGCATCACTTAGACAGAGTGCGCAATCACCTACCGATAAAGGCGTTGAAAGTTTGTCTTCATCCTTTCCGCTCCACTCTCTGTCGCAGTCTGTTTCAAGACAAGGTTCGTAAGAGGGAGCATTTATCTCTCTCGTCGCCAAAAGGGTGTTCTGTTGGGAGCATTTCATGTCGTTTTGAGGGTGGAGATCAGAAAGGCTACAGTGTTCCGGTGACCAGGTGCCATTCTCACTAATGGAGGGCAGCGTGTCCTGTTCCTGACTGCTGACTGAGCTCCTCTGTGCTATATCGTCGCATGAGTGGGAAGCACTAGAGGCAGACCGCCCAACCTCTAGAGAGAAAGAGTTTGTCAAAACTTTTTCGCAAGTCACGGAATTCGAAGACATGGTCTCGAGCACAGCTATTGTGTCGTGGCGGGCTGAAATTGTCTTGTCAGAAAAACTCTCCTCGTAGCCCGAATCTGGGTTGGACGTTGGTAACACGACGTCTCCTCGATGTTTTATTTTAGGCCAAGGCAAGAGAAGATTCTGCAGTGTTTTAATACTCGAGTTAGGCTCCTGGGTCGGGAGATGCTTTGTCTCCCTGGTTTCTTCATCTTCCTCGTCTGAAGAAGTCGCTGGCAATAAAACGCAGTGAGCTTGGACCTTGCCGAAACATCCAGAGCCGCGGAGATCGGACACTTCAGCTTGTGGCTTTGACGTCATTGTTTCGTTGTCTCTAGGATATGGACAGTCAGGCTCAAACGTGTTTTGTTTTGGTATGCTCAAATGCGACGTGTCTGCCGTTTTTAATGTTGGTTCTGCAAGTTTTTGACAGTACGGGTAAAGCAACACGCTACCAGAATATCCGTGAAGGTCTGAATATTCATAACATCCCCCAAGCAAATCATTAGTACTTCTTGAATTGCTTTTAATATTATTGATGCAGTTTCCTTGATTCACCCACAGTGGACCTGGACCAGTAGTAACTGCGCTCATTACATTATGCTCTAGGATACCACCAAACGTTTGAACATGGCCAAATGAAGGCTGCGAAAATGGAACAAAACCACCGTTGCTGTGTATGTGCATGCCCGGGTGAGAAAAACCACTTATAATAGAACCTTGCTCGTTTGTCCATGCATGTACGGCTTTGTGGGGATTCGGCACCTTCGTGGTCGTGCTCGGCTGACAATTTTTGTTGTCTCTACCGGGGGATTTAGTTGTTTGGATACAATCTTTACCCAAATGAGACGGCAAACTTCTGTTACATTTGTACGGTAGATTGCTCGAAGAGTTATTTGTGGACGCACCAAAGGCATTTTTGGCTCTTTTCTTCCCATTA
Organism: Phyllaplysia taylori; assembly: GCA_032273245.1. NCBI lineage: Eukaryota > Metazoa > Mollusca > Gastropoda > Aplysiida > Aplysiidae > Phyllaplysia > Phyllaplysia taylori. The sequence goes on from JAUKPP010305641.1 coordinate 8,260, forward strand.
TGTGTAGAGCTGTCTTGCCTTCTGTGCCCAGTTTCAAAACCAGAAGCAATCTGTTTTTCTGGATCCAAAATATGTGAGCTTGCGCCCCACCTCGACCCAGATCTCGCCTCGGCGTCTTTGTGGGGTCGCTCTCCCATCTCTTTGTCGTATCTCTGGCATTGAATATTTTCATCAAACCTCGACGCATTTTCAGATACAGAAACCACAGGGGACTCCAGCTGTTCGCTAGAAGGAACCTCTGCTCGTTCTCTGCTGTGACTGCGCTTTTTTATAAACGATGTTTTTTTGCCGGAGGACTGCCTCGGCATTTTTACGTTTGAATCCCCTCTGGCGAAGGATCTGACCCCCGTTGCAGAGGACACTTGCCTTGAAATTCCTCTTGCATTCGATCTAGAGGATTCAGAGTGGGGACGGGTTTTTCTTGACAGTCTTATCGAATTATCGGAATCATTTGACGCTTGAGGTCGAGGTTTTTTACTATGTGTATCTTGCAATGATAAATCTTCTTCAGAAATCTCCGAGTTTTTCCTTGATAACCTCCTAGGGCTGGCCGTCTTTCCCAAATAATATTCGCGTGTGTATATATTTATTCGTTTGTCATCACTCTTGGCACAGTTGGCATTTAATTCCTTCTCTTTTCCTTGATGGCAACAGCTACCTGACCGCACAGGCACGGGGATTTTGGAGGTCCACAAGCGAGTATCACTGCACAGTCTATCTGGTGAAGCCTTGGCGTACGGGGGGCAATCGGAGAAGGGGGACTCGAAATTTTCAGTTGTCTGATTCATGGATATCTTGGAAGCGGCGCCCCTCCTGGTGCTGTGGCTTCTTACGGACAGTAGAGAATCCTCATCATCGGACATGGCCGTGCGGCTTCTTTGTCTAGTCTGCTGCCTGTTGACAAGAGGCGGCGCTCCGTATTTGGGCGTGGTGGGTTTCTGCTCCTGTCGATTCTTAGAGGTGAGAGAAGAAGAGCTTTGCTCGGGGTCAGTGAGTAGATTTCGTACCGCATCCTTGACCTCTTTGTTGATGACCTTCTGCACCACGTGACAAACTTGGGCGCGCTTGTTCTGGAAGACTGATGACGTCTCGGATTCTCCCGTGGAGAACACAACTGACGGGGACTTGTGCTTGCACGTTGCTGTCTCGGTCAACGAAAGCGGTGCAGAGGTCAAATCGACTTGAGAGGGCACCTCTTTCTCACCACTTTTCCGCCTACAAACGGTAGGAGATAGGCTGTGACTCGTCCCTGTTGACATCTTGTACGGGGATTCAGGTGGCCGTATTCTGCTTACCCTTGTCAGAGCTCCCTCGTGTAAGCCCTTGCCGAAGCTCGAACACGTCAACGGGCCCGCGGTACCGCCATACTTCTGGTTTGGTTGTAGCCTAGGCAGTCCGACCCGAGGCGATTTCTCGACGAAAGGGCTCCGGACCTGTCTAGGAGACTGAGATGGTAGATGATTATCTAGCTCCTGCTCTGGGGAGGAAAATCCACCACTCGTGGCAGCGGAATATTTACTCGACAATGGCGACATGTTTCCGGCAGATCTTTTGTTAATCTGCCCCCGGCCCTCTGTTTTTGGATCCGTTAACGTGATAGCTGTGTCGTTCTTTCTGGGACTGGAAGACGCTGTCCTCAATCGACTTTCGGTCCACCGTCCAGGCAAGTGACTCGGTCCCTTGATACTGCAGTGACTCGGTGACCCCGTATTCCTTAGAGGCTGTTGCGGACTTCTCGACAGTTCCCGAACTCTGTTTTCTCGCTTCGTCATTTCCGCTAAAGACGGTCTCTTTCTGTTTCTCAGTTCCGAAGTGGGATGAATCCACGACTGATGCTTGTTATGAGTCATGCTATTTATCGGTGGCCTCGAAGTTGGCGCAGAACGAGACTTGGGCCTTCGCCATGGGCTTTCCCATTTTTTGTCTGCATACGGAAGGCTCACAGCACCGACTGGACTTCTATCTTCGCTGTGCCTGGGTCCAAAGGCGTCTTTCAACTCCGTGTCTTCCACGATTTCCTCGGAGGAGAGCGATGAGCTTTCAATCATCGACTCCGCCTTACGCTCAATGTCTCTATTGAGCTTGTCTTGTCTCTCGATCTCAGCTGCTAGTCTAGGAACACGGGGGTCAGAACTCTGAAATTTCCTTTGACGGGATGCAAAATTCTCCACACTAGGCCTGGGGATGTAGACACACAGAAATTGAAACATATATCTGGAAAGAAAAAAAAATAGAAATAGAAAAAAAGGAAAGCAGGGAATTGGGAAGAAAGGGAGATGGAAGGCAAGGAAGAAAGGCAGATGCAAAATTTCAACATGAAAGGCCAGCTCATGCACGCCAGGGCATTGTCATGATGGAAACATCCAGGTGCTTTAAGACGTACATACAAAGAGGAACCCCTGCATTGCCAGTTAATTTGATTGTGTCCCTTTCTACATGTAATCTGTTTTCCCTTTTTTCCTCTATAGGGGTTGATCTGGATCTATCTACTCAGCTAATTGATTGTCTTTTGGGTTACATAGGTGGTGTAATTGATCTTATTTAAAGATGCATCTTAAATAAGACATGAATCCATACAGAAAAATATTATTCTGTTCAGAAAAAATGTAAACAAAGACCTGTGTAAAGTTTAGGAGAAATTCGCGCAGTAGTTTCGGAGAAAATCGAGCAAAGATTGTGGCCCGAATTTTCGATCGCACTATACTATAACAAAAAATTCCACTTCAATGTTTCAATGTATCAACCCGCCCTTTTTCTAGAGCAATATGAAAACATGCGATTCTGATTATGCAGATTTGATTTTTAACTCTACAACAAAAATACATGTAATTCTCAAGATGCACGTTACGGAACCCTATTTTCTTCCTTTTTTTCCATAAGAGGCTAAAACAGCAAAAGAAGCTGGAACTTCTATAAAAAACAATTAAAAAAAACTTACTAACAATTTTTCATAACAAACATGATCCTTGGGCTAGGATACCCCTCGCTGTGCTGGTTGGGCCTTCTTGCACAGACAGGGTCGAAACCACCCGCTTTTCAATGACCTGGCAGTGTGTTGAAAGGGGGTATTGTAAAAACAAAACAAAACTCAACAGTTAACACACCTGGTCTCTGGGGAGAACCAGATCCAACTGTCCCTCTTGTACACTAGATTTGTCTCGCTCCGATTTCTGCTACCTGGTTGTTCCGTGGTGTCGATGGAACGCCACGACTGCTCAGGAGCTTGGCCCTGGAACAGCGAATCATCCACGGCTCTTTTCCCACTTGCAAATGTGATCGGCGGCGAGGACTGGGCTATAGTCGGTGGTCGATGGCGGTCTTTTCCATCGTAGTGCTTGTGCGTTGTGCGGGGGTCTTTGTTCTGAGATACGCGCTGCGAGGTCTTGTCCTTCACAGAGGTCATATCGGAGCGTCTGTCACCTTGCCCCCAGTCGTAGTAAGGGCCCGTCCTTCTGTATTCTTCACTCATCGACCTCCTCCCTTTCTCTCGGCTCTGCTGCGTATGATGTTTGGTGGCGGTGATCCCACTACAGCTGTTCTTGAAGAACCTGTCCGAGTCGATGACGAGCCTTTTCCTCCGCGACGGCTCCCGGCTCTCCGTGGTCACGTTCGTCCTCGAGCGGTAGGCGGAAGGGGAGGAGTCAAACGCCCATGTGATCTCGTTCAGTGTCTCGTCGTTGTCACGTGGTGCGCTCACCGACGTCGAGCAGTCGGCCGACCCGTTGTCGCACTTCTGGGAGTCGGACTCCTCGGAGAGGAGGATGGAGGAATATTCTTTTTTGACCGCGCATTGCGACGAGCCTGGAGGCGGGATGTTCGTGCTTCTAGAGGGAACAGAAGTTTTCGAAGCAGACATAGCGATGGTCTGGGTCGACCTTGTCATTCCTGGTATGTCGTATCCTCTCTGCCTCCTGTAGAAATCGAAAGAATCTGCGGGGAAATATTAATTTACAACTCATTTATCAATGGTTCAGTGCTATACTCATTATTAATGCCAGAAAAATCTAAGGGTTGTTATTATTGCAATGTATTAAGGCATGCTCATTTACCCCCATCCCTAAGAAAAAACCAGGTAAACCTGCTGCTTTATGAGGTTGGGACACTGCTATTGAATGATGTATGTAGAGCCGGGAAAGATATCCAAATAAAATGTTTTTGCATGTTTAGTGATACAAGTTTAGAATATCACTGACTGAAAAAGCGTCAACCTAGGGAAAATTTATGATAACATGTAGTTGAAACCCTAAAGCGTGGCTTTTTTATTATATAAAAGCAGAGCATAATGTTCACAAACCCTTTTGATTTATTTTGTTCAATCAGGATACAATGTTTGATTTCCCCTTTTAATTTGCTACCCTCCCATGGCTTTTTTCCCGGCCTTCCCAAAGGGAATGTGAGGTCCATAATGGGGGGGCCTACTGTGATCACATAATTATTTTAGTAGTAAGGAATGGGTTATTTATAGAGGCGCCAGCCTCAGCTGTTTTAGCCTCTTTTTGTTTTGGTTTACAGAATAATAATACATTGTAATTATACATGCGCTGCTCTTAAGGAAGGGAAATGTTTTACAATGTTTCTTAGATATATATAAAATGTTACAACATTCTATTTAAGGGCCTTAATAAGTGATCAAAGTATATTTAAAACTGATAATTATTAGTAAAAACAATCAGGTTACACTTAAAGTTAGAATCATGTCATCACGGGTAAAACACAATATTATACATAATAAAAATGGCAATAAGCATGCAGAAAATTAAATAAATATGATAGAGGACAAGGTTAGAACTTAGTTTAAAAAAAAAGAAAATATAAGTTTGGTGTTACAAAAAGAACCTACCAATGCTCAAACTTAACGCTTCCTGCTGCTACTACACGTATATTTACACTGCTTTCTTTTCAGAACAGGTTACAGCACTCCATTAGCAGTCAATGAATTCACGCTGGCTAAGTATTTAACATAGAATGGGCTCTCCACTTCGCATTTAAAAGACACGTGATGTTAAAAAATACTCCTTTTGGAAAGCATAATATGGGAAGTCAAATTCAAGTATGAATATTGAATGTCCATATCTGTGCAAGTCTTGAATATAAACAATGCAGCAGTTAGAAACTTTCAATGCAGGTTCTTTTGAAGAACTGAGAGTTGGTCAGTAGCAATGGTTTTTCAGAACATTATTTATCTCAATTCAAACATGCCTCTTTTCCCATGTCAATTTCAAAAGAGACCGCCGTGCACCTCCACATTTTTGTTTGATGGAGTAATTTTCAAATTTCAAAATTGTTTTGTTTGCTACCGGTAGGCTCATTGTTATAATTTTTCTTTCTGTGTTCCCACACACTACATCCACGTAACAAATGTATGCAAGTTACCCTTAAAAGTGGCCGCTTCCTCTTGTGGTGGAAAATTCGAACCATGGCTTGTTCTGCTGTTTACCACCGCTGGCTGCTGAAATAGAAAAAAAAACCGTACTGACATTCAATAGTCCCTGCCTTCCCCTACCTTTCTTTGAGTCTGACAATAACTATTATTCTATATCGCAACAGTAGGCCTTTGACCCAGTTTCATCTAACGCCAATTTTGTTTTGAAACTCTAGACATTCTTAGCATAAGACCACTATCATGAAGACGTAGGGTTTCAAGTGGACGTTTGATTTGGTTAATAGTTTATGTCCCTTGTAGTACTGTAAGGCAATGTAAGAGACTGGCTACTTCGACTCATCCTGTCAGGATCAAACCAAGGATCGATATAATACAGAAGTACAAATAGCCACTTCGGTAGGTTCCGCCGGAAATCCGCCAACGCTTGGCGATGCACAACGAAACAAACGCACTATTCACTGCTCAGCCTTTTCTTTTTGTTTTTGTTTTCTTTTTTTTTCTTTTTTTTAGCAAAGCACCGCCATTTTCTATTGTACGAATTACGAGACAAAACAACAACTTCAAATAATACAACAGTTTCTCATATTAAAGATGCTATTTATTTGAAAGTAAAAGTAGTGACGTCCCAGTATAGGGATTGTACTTCTGTATTACATATATCTATTCTGTGGGGGTTTTCGAGACTGTGGGAGCGACAAAAGAAAATGGTGGACACAGGTAAAAGTCGGAACCTATTTGTGACGTCACTGTATAGGGATTGTACTTCTGTATGATCTATTCTGTGGAGTCAATCCTGGTTGAGAGGGACGAATCTTGTCAGAAAGATGCAGATGCTCATCCACACATGGGATCGAACTTCAGCCATTATCCTGGCTATAGACCCTGGGACTAGAGAACCAGTAGAACGTTTGAGTTTGAGGCTTCTGGTGTCGTCTGCTCCTGCTGCTTACGTGTATTTCTTTGCGTTGCTAATACCCTAAGCCATCTCCAGACACTGATAGCGTTGATGGTAGAACAAAACAAAATAAAACAAAAAAGCTAAACAGAACCTTAAAGCTTGTGCCAAGCTCTCAGGATACTCAGAATTTAAGATTAAAGTTAACCCACGAGTCAAACGAAAAAAAAGGCGACCGAACATTTTATAGTACCGGTATCTATATTTGTCGTAAGACCACTCTAAGTAGATAAAAAAAAAGTGCTGGTATATATTATGTATTTTAAAAAAGGAAGAATGAAAAATAATTTACAAAAACAAAAACAACAACAGCCACAACAAACAAACAAAAACACAAATAGCCTGACAACCACTAGCAATACATGTAACGGTATACATGAATTATTATTGCAGCTCCAAACATACCTGGTGCAGATTGATTTTTTCTTTGTACAGATTGCATTCTGTTCCAATGAGCCTCTGGAGACGGGCCCTGCCGTGACGAAACATTCGCAGAATCCTGATGGCCCATAAGTTGAGTACCAAGACGCTGGGAAATTGAATGGGAAGCTCAGTCAACATAATCCCTATCCATGATCTATCCTTTGGAGAATATTAACCTTTCTTCTCGAGGAAAATAGAACGGAATAATAAAGTACCGTAACGATGTACAAGTTACCACTGAACCAACTCTGTCATTGTTTTCATTGGAAAATAAGCACGGTAACACATTATGAGCACAACGTTTATAATTATTCGATGTCGTCATTTTGATAGGATTGGACAAGAGACTTGAAAGAAAAAATGGAAGCATAGTCGAAACCGGGTGTAACAGAGATTGTTGAACAACAGACAATGAATCTGTCTTCTTTGTTCGCACGCAGTTAAAGTGTCAATTGAAGTGTGAGTTTGTTCAAAAGTCGCCAAAATAGGCCTACATTTCATAAAAGTTCTGAGACACTGATCAAAACCCGTCATGTAGCTATTCAGTTGTAAGGATTAAGTTGTTGTTTGTTTTTGTGTTGTTGTTTTTTCATAGACGCGCTAGCCTTCAGCTGTTTTTAGCTCTTCTTGTTTTTATTTTTGTTATTCTGTTTTACTCGAAGGTTGTCTGCAGGTACTTCGCAGTAACGAAAAGACACATCAGCTAAGCAATTATCAGCGAATTATTGGGATTGGAACAGAATAATATTTTGACAGATTACAAGAACTCGATTTTCCGTTTTAAAAAAAGATTAACCTAGGCTAGTGTGAAGAAAAGTTATTCAATTAGGATATAAAGGTTATTACAATAGGTATAATGTCTATAAAGCAGGGGTTGACAGGGGAGGGGGTGGTTCTTTTTATGGAGATCATGGGAATTCTAAGTATATGATCAAAGTACAGTGATAAATATCTACCTCTACCAATCGATCTCTCTGCGGGGGGGGGGGGGGGGGGGGGGGGGGGGGGGGGGGGGGGGGGGGGGGG
>JAUKPP010305752.1:4391-15359 GCA_032273245.1 Phyllaplysia taylori
CTGAGGGGTGTAGCGGGACCCCCCCCCCCCCCCAAAAAAAAAAAAAAAAAGAAAAAAAGAAAAAGAAAAGAGAATGTCATACGACATGAAGTGCAAGTATAGGTTGGGATACAAATCGCTGGTTGTTTCGCAAAGGGGCGAATACTACAAAGAATACAATGGAATATTCTCCCCTATGTAATAGCATCAGCGAAATACTCTCCTCTCTTTTTTGCCCACTAAAGGTTACTCTTTCCTAGCTTACCACGACTGATAAGACTGTGATTTTCTGACGTGTCACGTGACTTTCTTTCCAGACAGAGGTCCATGAGCCAGCTTTCCCACAGCTCCTTGATACTCTCTGACCTGTGACATACCAAGCAACATGGGCGTCACTTAGAACGTTTTCGCACGTGGCGCCCCCCTGTGGTAGCGAAAGAGAACACGCTCTTGCAGGGACTTGTGAGGAGGAGGAGAAACTCCCCTTGATATATACCAGAACTGACATTGTATTTTGAAGTGTCCTTCAGTCGGGCAACTTCAAGAACATTTGATTTTTTTTGTTTTAGAAGTTTTGTGGAGAAGAAGAAGAATAATTTATCTTTTGCAATTCTTGAGAATTCCAGTGAGAACTTATACGTTTGATCATTCACTATGGATAAAGGGTTGAGCCGCAGTATGCCGTACCTACCCAGGTACCACTCGGCCTCTCCAGCCCGCTCTCCTAGGCTGGACAACCGGAGGGTTTTGTCCTTACGGAGTGTATCCCAACCCAAACAGCGTATTATGTACGTGGACAACGAGCCGATGAGAGTTTTGAACTCGTACCCCTCGCACCACTCGCCCTCGCCACACCGTCGCCGCGTGTGTCACTTGCTGACGAGTAAGCCGAACCAGCATTTGGTGAGGAAGTCGCGGAGTTTGTCTGAGCACGATCTTCTCGCCTCGCACGTGTACGCATCACAGGAGGATCTCGGGGTCAAGGCTGTGACCGAGGCGGTGCGGAGGCAGGTCGGGAGTTGTGAGGACATCTACCACAAAGGTCCTTACTTCCCAGACAGAACGGCATCAGAGAGCGGTGTGTCCGTGCTGGGGTCAGAGGAGGGGTCAATGTTTGACCTAGAGGATGACCTCATGTCTCAGAACTCGTTCGGCAGCTCGAGCGCGTTCTTTGAGGTGACGATGGACAGCGAGCTGGACAGGCTGGACAGTGATGCCACGCACAGCGGCACGGAGAGCGGTCATCTCGGCGACCGGACGCTCAATGTGCTGTACGAGGATGACCTTGACGAGCGTGGAGGTCACAGGAGGTCAGTTAGAGGTCACGGGCGAGATCTGCACAGCCCTGACAGCAACCGCAGCAGCCCGCTGTCGTACGGCGAGTCCAGGAGGAGAGAACTCATGTCCAGCCCGTCCTGGGACTTTGACAAACTCCAGTCGAGATTCCAAGCTCTGAAGGTGACCATACCAGGCCATGACCCAACCTCTATCATGAAATCCCCGCGAGATCAAAGGAAATCTGTCGGCGACAAAGGCGTGATTCCATCTACACCGCTTGCTCAGTCCACGCCGCACGTGAGTCCGAGAGGATTCGGCGAGCCCAGATTGTCCATCAAAGCCACCTGGAATGTGGATGACCCTGACATTGATGACGTGGGCGTCCTGGACAAGAGCGGTATGGAGAAATCCCGAGCAGCCAGAGCGTTGTTCCAGGCGGATGTGTCAGACTGTGAGTCCAGGTTGTCTTCCCGCGCCGCGGACTCGAGCTGTAACACCAGCTTCTCCGAGGACAACCTGTCTGATGTGTCCAGTTTGACCGTATCGTCAGCGGCGTCCGCGCCCAGGAAGACCAAGAAGGTGAAGAAACCGTCAGACCTGCCTGCCAGCGCTAGAGCAAACAGCAACAGCAACAACGCTGTCACCGCTTCTAGCACCACGTCTGTCATGAGAGTGGATACTGGACCAGAGGTTTTGGCGCCAAAATCTGCTTCTGTCTCTGGTTCTGAGTTCGTAGAGACACAATCTGGACAATTGAGTGAAGAAAATAAAACAGGTTTGGACGGGAACGAGTGGTGGGCGGTGTATAACATTGGCTCAGCCAAAGCGAGAGAGGCGGAGAAGACAGAGGGGGATGCAAAGAGTAATGAAGAAGGACAAGAAGGAGATGAAGAAGATCCAAACAGTCCGTCAAGTACGAGGAGAAACATCCGGGTAGTGAAGCCGATCAAAGTGACCATTCCGCTGATTAGCGCTGGGAAACACGGCCAGGAGAAGCTGAAGCGACTGTCGCAAACCTCCCCGCCTTCTTCCTCGCCCAACACCCCGCGCCTATCTCCGCGACACGAGAGTCAACTTTCCCCCGGTGTGGGGACAGAGGAACACGAGTCAACTCGCCACGGAAACACTGACTGGGATCAATCTCAGATGACGGGGGTAGACATGGCGAGGGCGATAATGAAATTTGACAAATCCGAGTCTCCAATTTCGCGTGAGAAGGACGCAGAGCAGGAAGAAGATGAAGCAAACAGCGTTTTTCTCTACCCAGAGCGTACTCTTTCTTCTGCTTTTTCGACCGGCGACGACGAAGAAGAGCAAGTCGCAGATGTCTGTGATAAACACAGGCATGCATATCCGGGGAAAGAGGCCACTTTGGGAGTAATGCTCGCGGGAAATAGCAGTGGGGAGGTAGGGAGGAGGGATATAATATCTAGCAGCGACCGCACGCAATTCAATCACTCATGTAAAAACATCGGCGAGATAGGAAGTCAGGGCAGTCAAGGGGCGCAACTGCAGATTGATGTTGACGGTGATCGTGAGTCGGTACGGAGTAATGCCCCTTATCAATCTACCCCTCGCTCCACGGATGCCGAGGTCAGTAGTTGTATCAATCAAAGCAACAATCATGGGATTGGCCAAGACGAGCTCACTACAGAAATAGCAGGGATGAGAGGAGGAGAGAGAGAAGTGGGGGAATACACCCGTACTACACAGGTCAAGGATTTGGGGGGAAATAGCTGTGAGAGTACATCAAGTCCGGCGAGTGACCAGCGGGGTGGTGTGAGAGAGGGAGGTGGACACAGTGAGGCGGGGCGGGTGGCAGGGGGAGGAGAAGTGGACGGCCTGAGTGGTCAGCGCGCTCATTATGAATTGGGTAATGCTGGTCAGAGAGAGGAGGATGAAGAGGATGGGAGATGGGGAGGGCGTGGAGTCACCCTTAGCACTGGTTTACCTGAGGAGGAGGAGGGCACCCAGGTGTGGGGCGAGGCGTGTGGTGTGAGGATCGGGGGTATACCCGATCTACCTGGCCGGGCCGGGAGTCATTTAGTCAGTGGAACATCTGGAGAAAAGATCGACCTTACTACCGGGGAGCGGGCGTCGGCACTTGTCTCAGTAGGGAGTACGGGAGTTGGAGATTTGAAGGAAAACCGTGGCCAGTTTAAGGGCGATGTTTTCTCTTTCCTCACCGGATTTCCCGATGTAAACACAGATAAGGAGGGCGAGGCGGTCGTCTCAACCAGTGTTTTTACAGCGCGTTCAGAAATCTGTGGATTCCCCGCGGATTATGAGAGAGCTGATGTGTCAGGATCGGAGCAAGGAGACGGGCCAGGGGAAGTAAACAAGTCCAGTGTCAATAGCTTGGAGGATTCAAGGGCCGCGCGAGGACAGGTAGCTGGGGGCTGTCCTGAGCAAGGACAGGTCCGTGTTGGTTTGACCTCGCCTGCGGCTACCTCTGGTCATGTGACAGAAAATAATGACCACAGTTTGGATAGTTTGCAAAAGCAACAGCAACAACAACAAGAGAGAAATTTGGAGGTTTGTTTTAGTTGCTTGAGTTTAGATGATCATCAAGCTGATTTGAGAGTCGAAAGAGGTGAGGAGGGGGAGGGTAAGGAGGAGGAGGGGGAAGAGAAAGAAATCACGCAGTTGGAGAAAATGCAGATCAATAATGGTGCGACACGAGTGTCGCTCACAGCCTCCGCCGCTCGTGCGCGCGCTGCCATTGATGACTACAGGGAAACCCCGCCACCGCCACAACTAACCCAGCCTACAACTTGGCGTGTTTTCGCTAGCGCGCAAAAACCGCGTGGAGACGCTAGCGGAGGCGGCGTCCTTGTGACGCGTGGGGAAGATGACATCAGTTGCGCCTCGGCTTTCACATCGCCAACACGCGGATGCAAATCTCAGAACGGCCGTGGTGTTTCTTTTCCTCATTCTCAGGACTCTATCGGTGTGAGAGACGGTGAGTTTATTGCTTCTTCCCCTCACGCGGAACGTTGTAACCTAGTTTACCCCGAGAGCGAGAGGGAAGCGGATAGCTCTCTCAATCTCTCTCATAATATTTCTGGCAGCGGTGGGAGAAGTAACAACCACCAAAACACCGTTAACAGCAGCGGTAGTGGCTTTGCTGTGGCTCCTGACAGTGAGAGGGATTGCTCTTTTCGATCTGTTGAGTCGGGGACCACGAGAGATAGGGATCAGCTCAGCGCTCAGTGTCGTGAGGAATCAATAGAGCAGTCGGGTGTTACTGGAGGCTATGGTAAAGGAACAACGCCCCAGGCAGTAAGATGGAATAATGAAGACAAACAACACCAATTCGGTAGTGAAAACTCCACGCAGTTTAGTGAGGTAAAAGAAGAGAATCCCCAGGTATCGGATGCACAGGTTACGAGCAAAAGAGTGAAACACGTCCATCGTAAGACCGTAGAGACAATCACGACCACAGAGCGGATCGTGAACCAGTCACCACCCAACGCTAGCACGCTATCCGGCGGGGACACGAACTCGGGGTCTGTGGATATCGTCACTAATCGCTCTACCACCGAGACCATCATCAAGGAGGACGACGATTATTTCTCGACCACGACCAGCTCTGTCTACCCAAACCCTAACACAGACTCGGGGCACGCGTCTACCACAGGTGATAACAATGGAGATGGTTGTCATCACGCCGGGGGGAAATCCCCCATTCATGTGTCGGTGAAATCCCCTCGCGACTCATCACAGGCAACCCCCATCTCCACGGCTCGGTCTGCTAGCGAGGACACCCCATCTCGTGTGTCACACACGTCACAACACACGTCACACGCACCGTCACGGGTCACTGCGCACGGGGATGAGATTTCTCATCACGTGACAGGAGTTGAGGAGAGCGGCGCGTCACGCTGTTGTGAGGACAAGAACAACGACACCAGAGCCAGGTCAGACCTCCGTACACCCGGCGCCGACACAGCCGTCGCGGCAGGTGAAGAAACCGCCTACATCTCCACGCCGGCCGGCGGCAACAATAACGCCACAGCCGAGATGACCACCTCCTTCCCCCGCCCCAACACGGGCCGGCCAGTCATGCGTCCCAGCGACAGCCTCTTGGACAGCCTGGAAGCCGAGCTGTCCCGTTTGTCAAGTGACCTGTCAACTCTGAGGTCAGAGGTCGTCGGGGATGAGGACAGGACAACACAGTCTCAGCACGGTGTGTACCGAGATCACGCAGAAGCGACGAGTGTGTTAAAACACATCGTGAGAGGTGATGATCAAGATTTCTCTACATCTGTCTCCAACAATTCAGGGACTGTAGTAGTGAAAAGTTACAGAGGGAACGCTTTTCCTTTAGAACTCGGCGAAGACGAAGAATCTTTTCTCACAGGTGAGTCGGTCAGGTCAGCGGGGACAGGTGGCGCTAGGGAGGAACATGGCGGGCAGGGTCGGTCTGAGAGGGAACATTACGACAACGACTATGATTACGTCACCACCAATTTGCCTAAATCCTCTAACCGCCACCATCACATGCAGAGACTCAAGCCTGGTCAGTTGAAGGCCAGCAGTTTGTGGACGTTACAGGAAGAGACAGAGAGTGTGATCGACGTGAATTCTCCCAAGTCCTCGCCAAAACGCACACTAGCCACTGTAGCTTCAGAGGACGAGAACAGTAGTGAGAAAACGAGTGAGTGTCCGAGTCCCAGCGAGGAGCGGCGAGGGCTCAGAGTTCACACAGGTGACGGCGAGTGGTCACCGGATGAGAACGATAACATCAAACTACCTCGTGGTCTCAACACAGGGTTAGAGGAAAAACGACAGTTTGCTTGCGAGTCTTCCGATTTTGAGGAGAGCGACGGGAATTACTCATCTATCAGCACCACAGAGAGCGCTAGCCACTGGTCAAGCAGTATTGGCCGGGAGCAGACGCCACTGAGCGACCAGGAGATCAGTCCCCGGGGAGGCGCGGAGGAGATAATGGATTACCAGGAGATGGAGGAGGGGATTTCCCCGCGCTCTGATCGGATCAGCAGCTTCCAGGAGTTTGTCACCGGACTACACTCATCCCACGTGACCCCGGGCTGGCCCGGCAATGCCAGGAACTTCTCCATCACCCAGCAGGACGCCGGGAACCAGATCCGGTCACCGCGGGATACTGACCACCACAGGGACACATCTGCGGCCAACACGTTCAAATCTAGTGTGGCGTTCTCCATCCATCGCCCGGAGAATAGAAATAACAATTCCATGTCAGTGTTGGACAATCTTTCTGCTTCTTTAGAACAATTCGCAACGCCAGAATTTTGGGGTACAACAACAAAAGAACTTTCGCTTGAAAATGAGTGGTCATCGAACACCTACCAACAATTATCATCGTCAAAAGATGTTCCGTCATTGACTTTATTGAACTCGTCAGATCTCAGCCAAGACCTTCAGGACACGAGTGCCTCCACAATCCACGAATGGCACGAGGCGGACTCCTCCCTAGGCGAGGGCTCCTCACGTCTCCACGCCCTCGACCTCGACCTCTCCCGAATCTCCTCCTGCCCCAGCCCCGTGCCCTCTGACCTCAGCGAGAGCTCTCAGTACACGTGTACTGGCACCGCAGAGGTCAAGCGGGTGACCAGGGTTAGGTTTAGCGGAGATTACGACATTCCAGTCCCGACCTCCACGCCCAAAGACAAAGTGAAAGTAGCGTTGAGGAGGCCAGGAAATGCCGCGAACGAGCTGAAGAGAAAGCATGAGGAGGAGAATGTGAAGAAATTTGACAAACTTCTCACGGAATTTGACAAGCAATGTAAGTCTGAAGCCTTGAACGATCTCGTGTTTTTGGAGGAGAAGCGAGTGGACAACGCGGAGACCACGGACGCTGGGGATTTGTACAAAGCTTTTACCAACGAGGACGCGGAGAAGAAACAAAACAACGTGTGTATTGTCGTGGAGGATGAGAACATGGGGACATTCAGATTCAAGCGGTTCTTGAAAAAATCCCACACCAAACGGAATAAGAAAGGACGCAAAGTCATGCGTTTTCTCAGCCGGCTTAACTGTGTGTCCGAGACTGTCCACTCTCCAGACATGAGCGCCAACCGGAAGCAGATAGGTGGTGACATGTACAGCGTGGACTCCATGTCGTCGCCAAAACACCGTAAAATCTCCAGCCCTATTCTGCTGACCTCCACGTCGTTCCACCACTTCCAGGAGTTCAGCCCGTCAGTCTCGCCACAGAACTCGCCCACAAAGAGCACGCCGTCCTCCAGTAACCAAAGTCTCGACTCGCTACGGTCTCGTACAGACAGCGCCTACTCCAGCGTGTCCGAGTCTGCCCTTGGGTCAGTGTCCAGCCCTGTCGCCACACGTCAGCACCGGGTGTCCAGCTCTGTCTTCTCCTCTACTAGTGTGAGCGATGGTGGTCATCTCCGCGTACCCGCTCCGTCCACGGGGTCTGTGAGTAGCGTGTTCCACAGTGACGTCACGTCCCACCCGGCTGACCGCTCCTTGTCTGACAGCGCCTACTCCACAGCGTCAGACGTGACCACCTCCAGGTCGTACAGCGAAGCAGATTTCTCCAACACGGACGCTACCCTCCTGGCCAGCAGCCCACTTCCGGTTGACCCATCAGGAAAACGCCTGGACTACGACATGCTGAGCGCTCTGTCTGATGTGTTTGACCAGCTGGACGTGTGTGAGGGCGAGATCGACTCCGCGCTGCTCAACCGCCTCAGGTATGGACACACGGAAGTCCACGGGCAGCAGAAGTGACCTTAGACTGTAAGATTCTGAATTGTTGTGACTTGTCTCCATGACGATTGAACGTCAGCTGTTGATTAGACCAGAACTCAGCGATTGTTCCAGCAATTGAACTATTCTGTTATAGACACGGACGTACGAATGACTCGCGAACAGCCAGCAAGCTTTAGCATTCCAATATGGATACATTGTTCAGAATGGATATACATGACATTGACGAAGGACCGATCACAAGACGTCTGACGAGTGGGTTGAAACCATTTCAAGATGAACTTAGTAGTGAAAGCAAAATAGAACATACTCTAAAGCTGTCGGAACCCTAGATTAAATCAGGAAATGTATAAAAAGTGAAATACTTGAATTTCGTACACATATTATCATGAGTGTGTATGTAGAACTAGAACCTGCGCATCGTGTTTTAAACAATAGTATGAAGCAAGGTATCCTTTTGTTGTGAAACATCGTTGTCATAGACGGCATTTCAGTCAATCTTTTCTCGTTTGAAGGTTTTGGTCTGGTACCTAGCAAAGAAAAAAAATCTTCCTCGTTTTTTTAAAAGAAATATTTGCTTTTGTGTTTGAGGAAATCTAGATAGAACGTGTGTACATTTACAACTTTATAGAACATCATAGTTTGGTTGCACATATTACCGATATAATACTATAGTGATATCTAACTTAGTTTATAAAGTTGAAACAAAATGTTGTATTATTACAAAGTCCATTTAGCATCTCACTCTGTGTGCTTTGATATGCTAGTAGCTCACCAAACTTCTCGCCTCATCAATAACTAGGATAAATACATTTTTTTCATTCATCAGCTCATAGTAGACCTACAATTTCTGTGATTAGTTCTAATCTTATTCTCTGTCTATAAGCAGTTTTTGTCAAATTCTCATCTGCTTCTTAACAGTCAAGCACCTAGAGTAATTCTGATACATAAGTTATCTTTGTCACTCTAGAATACACAATTCATTGTGGAAAATTGTGATTGCACTTTTCTTTTCTCCCTTGGACTCATCAAGCTCGTTAGCAGAATAGTTAAAATTCCAGTTTTTCTATAGTTCCTGCTTATATATGCCTTAACCAAAGAAAGGTGCTACTACCAGAATACACACATGTCGTACTTTTTAGGTTGGCAGGATTTTGTTGACTGATTTGGCTTTGACGTCAATTTTATTTAGGTCATGATGGCACCGATATCTTTATATACATTTAACAAAACCGAGAAAATGATGTCCATTAAATTGTGTATAAAAGTAAAATATACACTGTTATGTAATCCATTAAGCCAGCCCCTTCTATGCTGAATTTTGTTACGCTAAAGCTGTTTTGCTCTCCAAAAAACATTTCTTACTGGCTTTTGTCAGTGTATATATACATTATTATATACGTGCTTTATTATACAACTTGTGAGGACCAATGGTCATTGTTTTGCTTTACTGCACTAATATTTTGATTGCTACCGTATATTATTTACTAAAGAGCCTCATAAAAACAAACAAATAAACAGTTAGAGTTATGAGTAATACAAACAAACGTTCTCCTTGCATTCTTTGCCTGTTTGTAGTCGTCCCCTCCCCAAGTGGTTGGATTTTTGTTGTTCTGGTTAGTGGTCAGTTGACCTTTGTACAGGGTCAAGGTGATGACCCTAACAAGTCCAGATCCCGTGTCAGCAACGGACAAAGACCGTGTGTACCGCGCGTTAACAGTACTCTTGATGACACTTTATTGTTGTAACGCTGGGCTCAGACTCAGTGATGACATCTTAAATGTGGGCGGTTTTATTATGCTGTCATGTTTCTTGAAAATTATGATTGTAATGAATTATGGCAAAGAATGATCGGGGTACACGCCCGCGTGTCCGTTGCTGGTTCGGGTCTGTTTTTGGTGGCCAAGGCCAAGGCTTTCTTTTCGTCGGAACATTTTTCTAATGACCCACATTTTAAACAGACTTCGTACCAGGGAAATGTCTTAAGTTGAATACCCCCCCCCCCCCCACCCACACACACACAAACCCAACAAAAAGCAAAAAACAAAAGACAAAAAATAAATATATCCAAAAACAAAACAAAACAAACCCAAACAAAAACGTCTATGGAAATGCCGCATGTAATGTGTGAACATCATGCATTGTTTGCCAGTGTCTAGGGCCTGGCTTAGACAGGATAGACCAAGCTTATCTGTGGCGCCCGAGAGAAATGGCAAACTGAAAAGAATAAGATTACTCTACCTGTCAGTTCACAGCAATGGCTCTAAGTTTGCCACTTTCTCCGCCACTTACTGGTATGTCCCACCCTGGCGCCTCCGTGCAGCTTGGTTTGTTCAGCCTAATTTGAGACGTT
Source organism: Phyllaplysia taylori (assembly GCA_032273245.1). Taxonomy (NCBI): domain Eukaryota; kingdom Metazoa; phylum Mollusca; class Gastropoda; order Aplysiida; family Aplysiidae; genus Phyllaplysia; species Phyllaplysia taylori. The sequence goes on from JAUKPP010305752.1 coordinate 14,716, forward strand.
CATTTCTTGTTTACATGATAAGTTTTCCTAAGTCTGTTTAAATTGTGGGTTGTTAGGTTAATCGTTCCGTTTAGTTTGGTTTGGGCTTAACGTCCCATGCAACCTATAAGGTCATTTAAGGGACGGGCGACTTCGACCCTGCCTGTCAGGGCCAACCCGGGCTGAGAGGGACATTGTCCCAGCAGAAAAACGGAGATATACTCGATAAAAAATCCTTCCGTACTTGTTCTCGCTCTATGAACATAGCACGGCGCTGTGGTTCGAACCCATCTGGCGCGCATTCTTCAACATACACCATATGGGCAGTCTTCACTGTGCTTTTTTTTCTTTATCCCCTTCCACTAGGGATTAGTGGTGCAGTCGAAGACACTGCCTCTTAAAAGAACTTTGACGTGTTGTTGATAGAAAAAGTAAGATTCAAGGTAGACATATTTTGAATTCTTGAGATCATCCAGCCGTGTTTTCTATCATATATTATATATACATCGTAGTCTGTTCTCGGTTTAATGTCTAGGGCAGAAAATCACGTTGTACATGTATCGTACAGTGCAGCTGTAACCAGCCTGGACACGTCTCGGGCTTAGGGTCAAAAGGTTCCAAGTGCATGTTTGCCTGATTTGAGTTAAAGAGTCACCATGGACACC
>JAUKPP010305863.1:0-19119 GCA_032273245.1 Phyllaplysia taylori
AATTGATTGTAAAGCGCATAGAGCCTGCTTTCAAGCGGGGATATGCGCTATATAAATGCAGTCATTATTATCATTACGATATTGGCGTTATTTCTACGCGCTAAAAATCAGGGTCTGTTTGCAAAAACTGGTGGTATCGCACAGCCTATCAATGAAATCGGGTGATTTTGGTGCCAGAAAAACCTTAAATTTAAATGGATGAGGACTAATCTGTTGAAATCAGAATGTTTCTATCTCTTACCGTCTTTGAGTTATTTCCGTTTAGAATCGATCAATATAGAGAAAACACTCAGTATATTTGGGTAGCGATTAATTTTTAATTTTGCCCGGACGACGGCCTAATCTTTTCGATTTTCAACCACCAAGGGATCTCGTGCGCAACGTGCACACGGGACCGCCAAGATTTTGCGTCCTTACCCGAGAAGACTAGGTGCTGGATCTTACCTACCTAAGATCAGGGGTGGGATTGAGAGAGAGAGAGAGAGAGAGAGAGAGAGAGAGAGAGAGAGAGAGAGAAGAGAGAGAGGGGGGGGAGAGAAAGAGTAGATAAGGTATGAGAGAAGAGGAACAGAATAAGCAGACGAGAGGAAGAGAATGAAGAGAGTAAGTCAGGGAAAGAATCAGAGAGTAAAGTTGAAAGAGTAGACAAGGTAGAGAAAACGAAGAAATACATTGCCTGCACCACCCCGAGTTCGAACTCGGGACCATTGGCATGAGAGGCCAACACCATAACCTCTAGACCACGAGAGCCCCAGATTTTCTTATTGCAAAGCCTTATTGCGTCATATCCTTAATGGATAGAGATCTCATGACGTAATACAGAAACCGTGGACAATGAAGAAAACCATTTCCAAGGCCAATGCACAAGAACATTTTGTTGCTGGCAAAGTGAACACTGCACAACAGTAAATGGATAATGAATACGGACGGACCCTAGTGAATACCTTAGGATTTGAAACCATGGCGGGTGTGGGTGTTGGCTATACCGGTCCACAACAGATGTACCTGTGTTGGTTGGCTTTGTTTCAATGTCCCTTGCAACACTGTAAGGTCATGTAAGAGGCAGGACCTCCGAATTTTACCTCCATCTCCGATAAGACGGTGTCGGAGCCATGAAAACTCCGAAAACATCCCGGCAAACCTCCCAGGATTTGAACCAGGACCTCCTGACTTGTAGGCGGGCGCACTACCGCTCAGCCATGGATGCTCTCCATGTACCTGTGGTTCACAGGAACTTTAATGACAACTAAAAAAGTATCATATATATGTTTGTTCATAAAAAAAATGCTCTCAATTCAAACACAAAATACATTGCCAATATGTCACCAAAGTGGGCAAGAAAAAATTCAGGCTGTATTCAGTTTTTATAGTATTGTGTTTATTTATTTTTATTTGAATTTTGACATACATGATTGTGGTGTGCAAAACCCAATCCTCACACGAGGACTGTAAAATAGTATTGTATTGGTACAAATGCAAGCTTGAACTACCAAAATTAAATTGTTAAGGAAGGATTTGTACATGAAGTACTTGCAATGTCCCTATTTGACCACAAAAGACAGAAAAGAAAGGGAGCAGCAGTGTTTCAAGTTAGCAAAAAATGTCCTCTAATCACTCGTGAGTCTGTCCTGCCAAATGCCACAAATATTAAATTGTTTCAAGGACACACAGAGAGAACCTATGAGTACTTTTGGTTCTTATTTGTAGATAAATAGTTTGTGTTTGTCGAAACCAGACAGTGATGGTTTTAAAGCTCAAGCAGATACGTAGTCACATGAAACCCTCAAACAATTTATGTTCTTTTTGTGGCAAATAGCAATGTAGAAAAAGAGATTCTTAACTGTAAAAGTCCCATTAGAGACTTTTTAAAGAAATCTGCTTATCATGACTCACAGTGATCGGAAGAGAGACGAAAAGCAGACAGCAGTGAGAGGAGAGTGACTTGTATTAGTTGCATGTGAAGGAGTTTGCGTCTGATACATATATAAATCCACATTAGGTATCTCTAAGTTCAGAATCTATGTCCATACTTAGTATCACTAGATAAAAAATATCAGCACAATTAAAAAAGTTCAAAATTAAAATGATGAGAAATTAAATTCACAGTCCAGGATAGTTCTTACTAAACACAAAGGAGAATAAAGGCAAGGAAAGGGTGTGTGTGTGTGGGGGGGGGGGGGGAGATGAGGCACACAATCTTAACAATCTTTGTGAATTCTTTTGCCAGTTAACCCCTACAGGGACATCGTGAAAGAAAAGTTAAGTAGACTAGCTCATGGTAGAGCCAAAAATTCAACAAGACCTAGCAAGAAAACCTCACAGCTCACTTATGCTTATTGCAAGAATACAATAATAACAACACTTGATCTGGGTTAGCGTCCACCAGGAAAGGACTACCAGTTCTTTCACAGAGAATAGAAAAGAAAATAATTGAATCCAAGACCTAGAACATCCAGATAATAGTTTCCAAAGCTCTGACTTTAGTGAACTAAAAGATAACAAGTACAGCAAATTATTCTTTTAAGTATCAAGGCAAATTATGTCTCTTTGGTAAATTTGTGAAATTTGTTAATTCTGTATAAAGGTACTTTGTGTCACAATTTAGTACTGCATCGAGGGAGAACAATGTAGTAACCCATCATAAAATCCTTTTCACTTGAAAGGGGCATGGTTAAGTCAAAGCAAATCCATGATAAAAATGACCAGAGCATTATCGCAAGATTCTAGCACCATTGGAATCGGAACTCGACATGAAGACATCAGGAATGTAACATAGATCAAATTGATTCCCAAGTGTTCTATCACACACATGCATAACATTCACACGCTTGCATTTATAATGAACAAAAGAGAAAGAAGATAGAGGTGCCAACAGGAGAAGAAAAAAATCCGGAAATCCAGTTATTCTGTCCTGCTTACAAGCTGTTGAAACGCTTAGGATGGACACAAGAGTGGTTCAGAGTCTACCTCTGAAAAGAGAAATGTGTTGCAACTCCATGAAATCCCTACTTGCAAAAACAAAGGGATCAGATTTATCAGTCGCTTTCTGAGAGTCAAGCACTTTCTGATGTGAAAGTTTCGGGTTCCAACACATACACATATTTCTGTTTGAAAGCATCTTTAAGTTTCAGGGTGAATTATACTCAAGAATGTTGAATAAAAGAAAAACAATGTAATTTTGAAAGTCATCATACGTTAATCACCATTTTCTCAACCACAGTCTATTTCCCTTGCTATAGTAAGAAAAGTAAAAGACCCTGACCTCCAAGATCTCCAATATCTTCACTTCTATTTAAGACAGACAAAAAATTTTGTTCCCAAATTGCAAGAGAAATAAACAAGATAACATTATACCAGTCCAATACACCCATGTGCCCGAAAATTTACACGCTTCTGATTTATCAGGTCCCAACACAAATGATGGTTTCCAATTGATAGAGCAGATCCATGCCAAATTTGTACACAACTTTTTGACAGAAGGCACCAAAACCTCACGAATCTCTAACAAAAATATTCTCTCCTCATAATTTGCAACGCTTTGCAAAGAACAATATACTCCACATAAACATGCCAATAATATTGGTAAGAAAAAAAAAAAATAAGAGTAAATTTGAATAAACAACTTGAGAAAAACAAGCCAAACTGAAAAAATGCCCAACAAATTTTCTGTCCTTGAGCGAAATCTATTGGAACATACCCATTGGAGAATATCTATAAGTGAATATTTGACCAAACGTCCATTGTTGATTGTTCATTGCAATCTTAATACAGTTACACTCCCCCCTCCTCCACCCACCATAACAGACTGTGTCTCGCTATAGCCTAAGAACCTGCCATTTTATCCATGAACCAGAGAACAAATCGTTGGGTGACAGATAGTCTGATAATCTTATAATCAGGAGACCATTACTTAAGTCTTGTAGAGGACGAAAACTGTCCATGTTACTGGGAGCTGCAACTATTTTTATGGTGACTAAAATACCCTTAATGAAAAAAGAAAAAAAGAACAATGCATAAAAACAGCAAAACAAAGAAATAAAAAATGTAGGAACACTAATTTGTTCGAAATGCTGGACTGAAAACAAAAATTTTTGCATAATGTGAGTATTCATCTTAACACTTCATGAACAACTGAAAAAGGGAATAAAAAAGTAATTGCTATCAGCACACATTTCTAGAACTAGAACAGATAATATGAACAGGCTTACATGTTCATCGAGTGATTTATACCTCCCTTTCTATTAAGACACAATGTTCTTCAAACTTGTCCATTTCTTATGATTAAGTCCATTGTTGAAACAGAACGGGTCTCAATAAAACTCTCAAGTGCTAGATGAAATATCTTTCCTTTACTTTACATTAGAACTGGGTCATCAATTTGCCCAACCACCTCCTCTTCTGCTTCTCTTTTTTATAATCTCAACTAAAAACATATAATATATGAAGAAAAAAAGAAAGAATACAATATAAAGACACTGATTATTACAAATCTACAGCACCTCTGTTGAGTACATCTTAGTATGTTCAAACATATACCAGCAGTCTAGATTGGATTTGATTTGTGTGATTGTGCATGTGAGTGAGAGCTTGCATCATGTGCGAAAGAGGTGAGCAAGCCTGAGTGAATGAACCTACATACCGGAAAACAAATACTTTCACAAGATATTCTGACTCATGTCTGCACCGACAGCCACAGAATCCATCTGCAGGTGCTACAAAACTGGCCAAAACGTGTGATCCAATTCACAAGTGAGTAAACTAAACGAGAGAAATACTACTTATCACAATAGATTAGAGACACTCAAGACAGACATCAACTCTTGCAGCAGATTCCCCACAGCAGGATTGGGTTTTGCACCAATGCATATGTCCTGAGATATATCGATATAATGAGTCACAATATTATACATTTGTCTTTACATGTTCAAGCATCTTTCATGTCACAGCTTATGTAAAAAATAAAATAATCATTGTACAAGTCAACTCTGCTGAGCTAGATACATTACCTACATAGTGCGGCCGCACTCAGAAGAAGATAAGACACACATTAAGAGGCGTGAGAACGACATCGTTCTTGACAGACAAGTCAAGTAATTACAATTATAAGAAACAGGAAATATAATGTGTATTCATCACTCTATGGAGAAAAAGTAGGTCAACTCTCACATTCAGGGGTCCAAATTCCACCAAAATTATAAAAAGTCAAAACCACTCCTCAAATGGATGAACTGGAAAACTTCAGTTGGTGCAAGAGGTAGCCTATACAATACCTTTGTCTCCTCCTGTGACTATGTCATTTATATCCCTCCCTTCTCTCTCTCCCCTCCCCCCCCCCCCTCCCCCAATCCGCACACCCACCCCCTTCCAATCACTGATGGGTTTTTTTCACCATTTTCTCCTCCTTTGGCTGATCATGTCTTACTTCCCCCTGTGTGCAAAAGGCAAGTGGAGGGTTCAGGACACTGGTGGAATGTTATAATGCTGACAATGTCGTTCTCAGAAAAAAAATTTAGTTTGTATAGTAACATTTTGTCTACCAATAAAGATACAATTCAGCTTTCAGGAAGATTTTAACTGTAGGCACTTCACATGGGTAAAAAATATAAGGGGATACGTGAATCAACAAAGAGGCAGATATGAAAACAGATATCAACATATCATGATGTAATATAGTACATAAATGTATCAGACTTTTTATTAAGCCATGTTCGAAAACGAAAGCCTCAACCATAGAACAGAATGACCGACCCCAGAGAGGGTAATACATGTATATTTGTGTCTTAACAGAATTGCCACCACACACAACTAGCATCCCTCTATACTCGCACATGTTCCATGACAAAGCATTCGCATGGTGCAAGGCTGGCTATTCTTTACCATAATATTTAGTGAGAATGAAACATCTGTGAGTCTATACCATACTACTACTAATATCAATTGTCCTTTAAGATTTCCAAAGCAAATGCTCCCCTCTCCTTAGGGATGTCTGTTCAAAGGCAAAAAACAATATGGAAGTCAAACAATACAATCGTAAATGTGTAGGCCTATTGCTGAATTTCAGTTCCTAAATGATGATCGCCATCATACTAAAATTAATTTCTTATAGATTGATACCGGTACCACATTTTATCCACCTGTCTGATTTTTCACATTTTCTGGTTTTGGGATTCCCTGAAAGAAACAAAGTTTTATTAACGCCCTCCAATTCCCACAAACTCAGTGAAAATGAAATAGGGCCTATGTTGTAAATATCCCTGACTTTGCCCTATGACAAAAGAATCAATATTTATGATAAATTTCTACACGCTACCCAATTATGACGCAATAATAACTACCATACAACTAATACAGCACAGGGTGGGGATGTGTGCTCCACCATGCCTCAACACCAATCATGGAAACTAATGCACATACACAAAACTTTTGTAAGTACTTCAGAACATAAAGCTCAGTCACTGCTCTGTATGAGAGTAACAGATAACAAAGTAAAGGTTGCGTCACTCGTGGGCAAACACCTGCTCTATCCTTACCATAGCAGGGTAAAAGTCTAAATAAGTTTGCAGTCTCTCACACAGAAATGACATTTTGGAACATAGGCCAATGTAAAACGAAAGTATACACCCCTCAAATTCTTTTCAATTTGCTCTTTTTTTTTTCAAAACTCTAATAAATTTTTCATCTTCACCCCTGGGACTGACTCAGATGTCAGAACTTTATAAGAAATCATTTTTTTCTCTAACCATTACCTCAACCATCTAGCGCTGAGAACTGAATAAATTTTTTGTCAGATCTAGGAGAACATCAACTATGCCGAAGAAAGTTGTAAAAGTAAGAACTATTGCAACCATAGCTTTTTTTTAACATGCAGTAGCCTATCCTCCAACTTTAAGAAAACCCATATAAAATGACAACGGATAATGGGAGACCCAAAAAGGTTGTGATTCTTAGCCAAGAATCTAATATATATATTTCATAAAATACTACTTTTGAACTGTTCTACACACAAATATGCCTGCCTAGTAAAAATCTGTGTGTACTTAGGCTACCTAGTAAAAAGAAAAAAGGCATGTTCGTATGCTGTATTAAAATAATTAATTCCTTTAAAGAATATTTAATTTTTTTTTAAAACTCCATATAAAACCTAAACAGAATTTTTTAAAAAGCAAATGAAAAAAACAACACTTTTACTGAACATTCAGTCCTGCGAGGCATGGCATACTCAAATATTTCACACTTCAAATATATATCAAGCCTATGTGATGACTGAGCAAACAACAACAACAACAAAAATTTGGGATGTGTGTGTATTAGGGTAATTTCTTTAACATGCAAAAAGGGCTAAGTGCAGAGGAAACACAAAGAATTAAGTAAACCATGATATGTGAGTGTGTCGGAAAATAAATAAGTGTAGTAACGATACCTCTCACAAGAAGACTGACAAACTCACACTCATGGATTCCTCCATCATGTGCCTGCCTTTTCCCCATAGTCACAGAGCACACATACTTCACATCAAACAAACAGCTACACATTCCTGACACAGCACACTCTGCGACGACCTTTTCTGCTACAAGATCAGCTCACTCACTAAAAATGCTCTTTCAACCCCATCAACAATAATTTGATACACTGAAAACACATGGGTCATCGCTTTAGGAAACAAAAGACCTCAAAAAGTTAACAGCAATGGCTTGACGTATAGACAAATCTACCACTTCTTGTGGAACATGAGGATGTAGGAGGAGCTAAGCATTATACCAATGTTCATAACCGTGACAGCAAATACAAATTAAACAGAGCTGAACAAAGTATTTCGCTCTGAGATATGTGTCAGTGTAAACGTATCACATTTGCATCACCACGACAAGGCACTGCAGAGATTTGATTTGCACTTCAACATTGGGGTGGGGGGGGAGGGAGAGGAGTAAGGGAAATGATGATCTTGGTAACGGTAGTAGTTGTAGTACAGTATGTTTGCCTTTACACAAAGACAGAGAGCAACAAGTGGACAAGTGTTAGGGTCCCAGGGATACTAAGTTCAACAGTACGCAATCAAGATGCGTTGGATAGTGCACTGCGGAGATGATAGTGGTGGAGTGGAAATCAGAGAAGGAAAAACCTGCTAAAAGAATGGATAGGAGAATTTTTAGGTGGTTGCTTCAAACATGCATCTGATCTAAAAAAAAACAAAAAAACAATGTGTACGCTACATTTTGTGAGTGCCTATAAAAAGAGATGGGGGTTAAGAGTTATTTATTTATAGAGGCACCAGCTTTTTTGGCTGTTTTAGCCAGTAAAAAAAGAGAGAAAGAGAGAGATATGAGAATGGCAAGAGAAAGAGAGATTGGGAGGGAAGGGGGAGAGAGAGAGAGAGAGAGAGAGAGAGAGAGAGAGAGAGAGAGAGAGAGAGAGAGAGAGAGAGAGAGCTCACCTTCATCAAGCATGTCTCTATATTATGAAAATATATATAAGAACAGGTTTGGTGATGAAAAGCTCATGAAAAGGAAAAATTGAAAAACTGCCCAGTTTCATCTACCTGAGGTGCCTGTGCCCTTCTTTCATTGATTTGTATTTGATCACCACATCTGTGCCATCTTTGCCCACATTGTTGCTTATAGTAACTTCTTTATATTCCAATAACATTGCACACTTGAATAAGAACTTTCTTCATCACAATCATTTACAGTTTTCTTTATACATTGATATATAGAAATGACTTCAAGTTTTACCACTTGTGCTTGTTTTAAATTGTTTATTTTTTTATTTATTGAAACAGCTCTATTAGTCTGATTTTTTTTCAAAGCTTGAAAAAACTGCTACAAAACAGTTTGGTGACTAGCAGAAATTCTGAAATAGATCAAGGACCTGTGCAGACTACCTCTCTTTGCTTCTCTCGCCATTTTTTGGCCTAATTTCTCTCTTTTTTAGATTTTGAAATATGCTCTGAACTACAGTCGATAATCTACATAACATACGTTTGTATTAAGTGTCCTATAGATATTGACCAGACTAGTAGCAAAGCCAGGTCTTGGATGCATAAAAAACAAAGATAGAGAGCTTTAGGAACTTCCAAATCAAAGAATCTGCACTGACTTTCTATCCAAAACTGAAAATAATAAGAGTGAACTTCGGATGATGCGAACACGGACAGAGGAAGCAAAATAAAGAGAGGAAGGGAATTATCTTTTTAAAAGCCGCATACAGCTGTCAAATGAATCCAGAGGCTTCACTTGCAGAAAACACACATCATCCACAAGGAAAACAGCTCCTCATTTTATGCATAAGTTTTTGGTATTGGGTGAGAGAGTGTCTATACATTTTGATCATTATCATTGGCCCGAGACCAATTCTGTGAAGATCCATTCCGCTCATCACAGTTGGTCTTCAGGTCTTTAACGAGTTTTTGATCAGCATAAAAAATGTTTGATGCAGAGTGATTCACTGCATACTGATGGAGTGTGTGCATTTTTACTGAAGCTCTATATACACTGTACAACAGAGTTTGTTAAAACAAACAAGAATTTTGTTTAGAAATGTGAAAGCAGGCCTATACAAAGAATAAATATTACACTTTTTATGTACAAAGAGTGAACTAGTTTTTCTTTAGCAAACATATCCCAAGAGATCACAAGCAATATTCCAAGGAATTTCATGCAAGTATTTCATTTGAAGATAATTTCACAAGAATTAGATTATAAAGAGGATGATTTCCTAGTCAAAATTGAACATTTCATTTAAGAATCTGCTAAAGAAAAACTGTTCTAATGGGACAAAAATTGTACGAATAAGTATTCTTGTACTTACTATTTCTAAAAGGGCAGTGAAAGGAGAAAGAGGCCTGATGACAGAACACAAGCCAAAGTGATCACCAGATTTCCTCATTTTCTTGCATCAAATCAAATAAATGTTCTTCCGCACCTTCTTTCTCCCCTGATGTAAATTTACCATGCTGTCCAATCTAACAAATTCTTTCAGCAGGACACCATTTTGAGCACATTGCCAAATTTCAGGTAGAATCCCAAAAGGTACCTGATATAAAAAAAAAACATTGGACTGCAGGAGTACTTCTAATCTATAACACCAAGGACCACCAAAATGTCCACGCTTTGTCAAAAGGAGACGAATACCAATCTATGGAGATAATATAAATCTTCAGCAAATATGTTGCTTTTAACAGCACCAGACTTTTTGGAAGGACCTGTAAAACCCTCTTATAGCAAAAACATATGTTAAATTTATAACTACTCAATCGGCACAACTCGGTGATATGAAAAAAAAAAAAAAAAAGAAAAAAAAAAGTAAAAAACACTGGATAATATAATAGACACAAAAGCTTTTACTACAGGAGCTACATACAAGAGCTTTCTGCTTTCTAACAATGCAAGCTTTGCCAGTTGCAGAGTTCAGCGTCATTTTATGCTATTGATATGCACCCCAATTGACTGGCACTCAAACACGAGACCTGTAGATTCAAATGCCTCCTTACTTCACAATCATTTACTTATTTATTTTTCCCCTGCAACTACAAATGCAAATAAAAGCATGACTGCCCTTTTGACTTTTCTCACATATCTAGGTTAAAGAAAGTCCAAGTGTACCTAGAATACAACAGAAATCAAAGACACACAAGCCACATTACCCAAGCTGGTCTATGAGGATATAATTCTAGACAGAACTGAGCTTGATATACCATCATCTCTTTAATTTGCACACCCAAAGCTTGACTAATTACAATAGAGGCATACCACAGAGTTTTATGTGGGATGAGTCATAAAAAGTTAGAATGACGTCTTCTAAAGTTCGATGTATTGTTTGTGTGTCTCTATGACATTGCTTAAGCTGCACTTTTGGGCACATAAAAATGTTCAAGATCTCACACAACCAACAGTACAGGCTACTGACGTTTTCAAGACTGACTTTGGAGTATTTCTTAACAGCTTAGTCCCTCATGACAATACAAGCACCACAAAACTCAAAAGTAGGCCTACATTCATAGTAAATATACTGAAGTTCCAGTACTATTTCAGTCTCTTTAAGGCTGTACTGGCTGAGGAAACAGAAATATCGATATACAAGTTAGCACACTTAAAGGTCTTGAAAGACAACTTGGAACTTACAAATTACTAAAAACTTCTACAAATAGCTCTTTTCTTTTAAAGTCTTTGCAATACAGTAGTCTCATGTAGCCTGAAGTATAATGAATTTTTAAAAAAAGAAAAAAGAAAGCCCATTTCAAACGTTTTGTGAAGCTAAGACGAAAAGAAGTAATCTTAAGTTGCAAAACTTTTACATTACAAAGGCATATTACTTGATACAAATCAGCACCATATACATGTGTGACAAATGTGTTCTTGTAGGGTAGGTGGTGAAGGGAGGTCTCCTTCTCTAAATGACATCTATGGGGAGGGGGGGGGGGAATACAACCCCCAGTACAGTTACGCTCTGACGGTAATGTCATGTTCACTCTATGAGAATATCAATCACATATCTGTGGAAGTGCCACCAAGGAGTGTGAGCCACACTCTCATGTATACAAACTGACACCTCTGCCAAAACCCTTATCTGTGTAGCCAGTAAAGCCATGCAACTGCCCACTTCATCCACAGAGTAAAAAAAAAAAAGAAACTCTAACCATTAAAAGAAAAGTCACACAAATGTACCGGGGAAGTAAAATACAAAGTTACACAAAACAAATCACCTCCACTAGAAAAAACTGAAAACAACCCACTAGGAGAAATGACAAAGTATTTGACAGACTCATTATGGCATGTTTTGTTTTCACTTAACTGTACAAAGTAAGATATACATGAGTGGTTTGAAAAAAAATTATATACAGTTGTGATTAATTGCTTGTTGCTGTTTTTAAGTGAACTTGATCATATGTACGATGAGTGTCTCTTATTTGTGTATGAGTGTGCGTAGGTGTGTAAGGGTGATGGTAAGACTTAAAAGTCATGTCCCAAAAAAACATTAAAATCACAAATGGTCATATTATGGTTTGCAATCGCAAGGTGTAATAAGATAAATATCTCTTCTGATTATGTAAGAGGATCACAAGATGCACAAAGCAATATTTGGCATACTAGACAGCTAAGTCTTTCAAAGATTCTCATTTCACGTAATAAAAAGATTAACCAATAAATCATTATCTCTGAGAAAATAAGTGAAATATGTGGAGAATGATTTACCGCCTTTGATTTAAAAGAAAAAGAAAAGAATAGAATTATATTTAATAATCACTAAAAAATCACTAGAATTTTTTTTCTTGAAGACACTATACAACTTTGCATATATATTCAACTCTAGCCCTGTAATAATATCAAGTGGAAAAAAGGTAGCTGTTATACTTAAGCTGTCCAGACACATATGAGTGACCAATATGGATGCCAAAATTTGCTGAGTGGTTGGAGACACAAGCGTTAGGGGTCAAGGAATAGTTTAGAGAACAGACTACAACAAATCAATCATGAGAGAGGTTTTAGTTTGCAAATGGAGGGGGGAAAGCTGCTGATTTATGACGAGTAGGGAAGGGAAGAGAGGTATAGAGAGGAAAAGAGAAAGACCCCTTCTAGACAGCTGTCCTCTAAATTTTCCTTCGGTATATGAATGCAGCATTGACGCATCTGCAAGAGATACCAACTCTTTGGTTGGTTGTAATGACTCGTACCAGACAACAATAAATAATTATATAATATATATGTAGTACACAGGGACAAATTGCAATGCTTGGAATCATAGCTTCAAATGATATGGTTTGCATACATAATTTAATTTAGCTTTTTTTTTATACCTGCTTTTTTGCTTTCTTATTTTAAATAGGCTACAAAAGGAATACTTGCACATATATATTCACAGAGGTGATCCCTACACTTAGCAAGATTATAACACAAAATGAACACATTAATCCTACTCTACACTAATCCCTAAATGTGTTTCGAAACATAGTTGAAGGTTAACACTCTATTTACTTCCCACAAAAAAACAAAACGAATTTAAAATAAGAAAATTGCTTTACATAGCCAAGTTCAATCATGAAAGCCCCATCAACTAAAGCGTCATTAGTTTTTCCAATAAAAGAGAAGACACACATGGTAGTCTCATTGTCCCCTTACCCCTAAACATCACAGCCACAACTCATAATTACATTTTCTTTGTACGTAAGAACAAACTCCACAGTTATGTTCAAACAGTTCAGTAAAAACTTTAATTAATTTGTTTTAAAATAATACTTTTGTGACCATCATTTTCAGTTAAGGCCTTCAAAACTATTTGAACTGGCATTTCAGGGTTTTTCCAGCAATTTATGCTGAAATGGTGAGTTTCCATATTCTTATCTTATCTATCTTTATTTCCTTGTACCTTATAAGTTCTTAAAACTACATAAAGTAAGCAACCCTCTAACTCAGCTGAGAAAATACTGCAAAATCTTTAGCATTAACTCTTTAATATCTATACTATGATCTAAAAATTGTAATTTGAATCTTCCCCTTGCACCATTGAAATGACTGACAACTTTATCAGACATCAATTAAATACTCACGACTAATATGTATTGAAAGAACCTCTTGCTTTATTCAATATTTTTAACCATCCACTTTACACACAAACACTTTCCCCAAAATGGCACACATCATCTTATCAAAAGACAAGATGAAGTTTATCAAGATAAGAAAAATAATGTGAATGAGTGAATTAAAACAATTTCTAGGCTTACATTTGCTTCACAGGCCATACTCATAATATGATCACTTAAAACATTTTAAAAAGCATTTTCATCAATCCAGCTGACTCAAGACAGTACTGTAAGTTTGTTTTTTACCACAAATAAAAGACAGTGGAGTATTACTCCGCTAAGCCTTTGAATACGGGATTCTAATGTAATCTTTATGCATTTAAAAAGGCCCCCCTACAGTCACAGAACACATTACATTTCTTCAATGTAAACAAAATGATGATCTATGTCTGTATTGATCCAAAACCTTTTAACTACATAGGAGTCAAATAAAAAAAAAGAAGGAAAACTATGCTGTTCAGGAGATGATGCGTTTTTGTCCTTGAACAAAACAACCTGACCCAATATTAGATCATACACATGGTAAAACATTAGAAACATGAGATAATCTGCCCTAGACTTGTAAAAAAAAAAATGAATTCCTAAAGCACTACCAATTGCCTTAACTGAGGAATTCCTTTTCCAGCTCTGTTAGAGAGAGCTGAGCATCTGAGTTGTGGTGCACCAAAGGTCTGGTCACATCCTGGTTCTGCCCTTCTACATCAATATCCAATAAGGTTTTCTGATGAGCTATATGAGGAGGTGTGTTCCCTGGGGACATATGGGAGCGGCTTGAGTAGTACGGGGTTTGGTCATCACCACCCATTGAACCCCTGGGCCGTGAGAGATCTCTGTTCTGTCCATGACCGGATGAGGATGGGTACTTGAGTTGTATTTGAGCCGCCCGCGTGGGCCCGCCTCCAATGTCCAATGTTGTTGGTCTTTGGGCTGGCTCTGATCCTGGTCGTCTGCGTGGTGGCACCGGTTGCTGGGATGACGCTGATGAGTTGAAGTCTAGATGAGGGGAGCGAAAGTAGCGTGAGTCTTGTTCGTAGCTTGTGGAAGAGTTTGAGGTATTTGAAGGTGTCCTTCGATGAGTGTTGTATGTGTTGCTGCTATTTGTCTTGCTGTAGTCGGGCGGGATAAAGTCATCCTCGAAAGTTACTGACCGCCTTTGTAGCTTGTTAGCACTGCCCTCCGTGGTGGAAGGCTTCGGTGGCGCGTCCAAGTTGCTCTCGGAAGACAGCTGACGATTATAGATCACAGTTCTTTCTGTTGTAGGGGTAGTGCTGGACACACCAGAGGCCTCACTGTCTGCATACGAGGAGCGGTGTGAAGTTGTGCGAGCGTTGTAATTGTTGTAACCTGCACCAGCAAACTGTGGACCAAAGTCATTGTCTATGAATGCTGGAGAGGAATTCTCAAGGTCTACATTAAGGCTAGGCCTTTGCCTTGCCTGCACACCATGGTAGGTGTGCCAATAACCGACAGGAGGAGCCTGGTAGGACCTGAAGTCTCCCTCAGGCTCTATGAATGCGTCTCTCACTGCTGCAAGATACGCATCTCGTCGGTTATTAATGTACGAGTCCCTTTTCTTCATACCGCGCTGCTCTTCCTCTGTCGCTGGTGAATGCAGGTTCGGGTGAATTGCCCGAGTGTTTGAGATGCCAATGTCAAAGCCCATGGCCACTGCAGCTAAGATGGTTGACATGTGATACAAAGAACAGTCCGTCTTCTTGCCTTTTACAAACGGGCTAGACGGTGTAGCCACAGGTGTGTGTGGAATGCTTCGAGATTTGGCAGAAACGTCGTCTATGTCACCAGGGAGTGTATCTTCCAATTCATCTGCACAGTGGGAAGAAGAACTCTAGTTAATATCATATCTGGTAAAACAGACAAAATACAAAAACAACTTCTATCTATTCTTCTCTATTTCATCATAGCGAAAATCACTAATTCTCTACATGTCTACTTGTGGTTTTGCACTTCTTTCTGTCAGGCTGTCTTTAACATAAAACCAGATCCCGTGTATTTTCTCAATATATTTTTTGCTCACCTTCCACATTCAAATCTTGATAACAGCTACCAAATGAACTGGAAATATAATTTCTTCACTAACTTATAGGGCTTAAAAAGCTCCATAATTTGATATGGTCTCCATGTGACCAAAATCTGTAAAGAAACCCATTTTGTCAGCTTGCCAAAAAAATTAGAATGCATTGCAAATATAACTGAATATTGTTGATTAAATTCTCACATAGCACCACATCTTGTTTACCTACAGAAAAAAAAAATAATAATAATCCTCAACAAAGTTTATAGGACTTAAAGCAATGGCATCGAATGTAAAGGATGAGAAATCAAATAATGGCAACAAAAGTAAGGAAAAGAGAGAAAAGAAAAATTACTTCCTACAGGAATTGTGGGAGAATACCGTGGAAAGCCAGTATGAAAACCTTAGAAGAGGATTTCAAATTTTACAGCATAGCCTACAATAATAAATAGGCTATGCTCTCTCTCTTAATTCTCCTTTGCTTAGAAAATCTATCCACAAACCTTTTACTTGATTAGAAATTAGAAACAATAGCTCATTTACTAAATTGTGAAGTCCTACTAGAGTCATTATACATATATAAACACAGGCTGTTTTTTTTACATTGATCGATTCTAAGCTGAAATAACCGAAGACGGTAAAACATAGAAACATTTGGTTTTCTACCGATTAATCCTCATCTATTTAATTTTTTTCTGGTACCAAAATCAACCGAATTCAAGAGCCCATTGTGCGACAGTGCCAGTTTGCTTGAACAAACCCCGATTTTTAGCACGCAGAAATGACGCTAATATTGCATTTACAAGTGCATCTTGTGCGTTTACAAGGCAGTTTGCGCACTTGCAGCTCTCAGAAAATTCTAACTGGGCACAGAAAGAAAAACACAATTCAAAACTTGGTATAAAAAGGTAGTGTTCACTGTTATGACAACAAAAATAGTAAGAGCTGGATTTGCGATGTGCATGATGCCCGATAAATGAAAAAGACGGTTTCATTAATTTGATACCACCAGAGACATCCATTGCTTTCTACCCTCAAATGATAAAACACAAAATTCTTTTTCGTAAAATATGAAGCCACAACTTGGTGGACATTATTCCTTTTTGAAAAACAGTTTTAACAATCTTTTTATTGCCTCGCGATGTTTTCTACCAGTCCTTCTCTTTGATGTACCAGTGCGCTCTTTTGATGCCAGGGATGCCCCATGGCCAAGAAAAAAAAACTGAACTTTCTGCAGTCGGCTTTAGTACCCGCAATAAATTGATGAAAATAGGTAGGAAAGTACAAAACACAAAGAAGTGTTCTTGTGTAAAAGCTAAAAACCGGAGGCCCCGGAAAATCCCTAAAAACCGGATCTCAGGTTTTAACCGGAAAAAGGACATCCCTGTGATGCTATAATCTAAAAGTGGCCTGTTCCGTTAAGTCCTTTCTAAAACACCATCTCTATCAATATAATCTTATCAAGTATCCCAGACAAAACTTAAATGGCCAGAGAATGGTATGCAGAAAACCGTTTACTCTTATCTCTTACCTTTTTAGAGTTATTTCAGCTTAGAATCGATCAATAAAAAAACCTATATATTGCTATTGGTGCTTTGCATTTTTTCAACGTAGTTGTAACTGAAGGAACAGCACAAGTGAAATGCTCTAAAATCAATTTTTTCAAAGCATCCAGGAATATAGGCCTTCTAAATTAAGTTAAATGAGACATTAAAAATGCTAATAAAAACTTACATAGATGATTAACAGCACCCATGTTGGAATGCCCACCACCAAGTTGACGTAGAGACTTCTCCAGATTAGGGGCACTTTTCGACCAGCGTCCATCGGCAAAAATGATGGATGACCGTTGATGCCTGTCCTTCTGAACTGAGCTTGGACCCCAAGTTTTCCCCTTCCTCCCGTCCACAGGAGGATCTGCAACGTAATCCTTCACTGTGAAGGTGAAGATCTTAAATTGTTATTTCATGGACGTAAGTGGAAAAAAGCCTATCATGACAATATACGACAAGGCAAAGTTTTTTTTATCCACGAGAGAAAATTGACACGACAAGGATTCATTCTCAAGATAGAAATGAAACACTCAAGCACAGTGGTACCGTACACAAACACCTATGTACCTCTCAGTCACACAAACAGTTTGTGGGCATTTGTGAGAATGAACATTCTCTCTCCCTCTTTTCTCTCCATCCTCTCTTTCTCGCGGACTCACTCACTCAATTATCTCTCCTCCATCTCTTCCATCCACGATAGGCAATAATAATGTCCACTCATATAGCAAGTTCACACTTACAAAAAAGTTTAATAACAATTACTAAAGACAAAATGTCCAAAAATGCGAATTAATCAAATGGATATCATCACTCCAGGCTCCAAAATGAAACATCACTATTCTCAGTATCAAATACATCAACAAAAAAAGAAAAAGAAAAAAAAAGAGGTGTGTGTGTGTATGGGGGGACTCTTTGGTTCAGAGATTTGATTATGGTGTTTGACTCTCATGCCAATGGTCCTGAGTTCGAACCCGGGCAGTGTCGGCATGTTATCCCCAATTTATTTCTTCTTTTACTTCTATACCTTGTATACCCTTTCAACTTCGCCCCTTGTGGCAAACTTTGTGAATTATTTCACCTAAGTTACTGCATCAGAGCAACATTAAAATTATGTGACAAACGCATGGTTCTGTCTCCGAGTCAATGGCTGCAACTATGTCCAAGTGTTGTATGGATACTGGCAGTAAATTACTCAATGACTGCATTGCATTTAGCAGTCATCCGGTCCGGAGAGGTCTTAAGACTGACTTGCACTTTTGCAGTATTAAGGGGCCAATTTTGAGGCTCTCAACTCCCGAGTACAGAGCTCAACTGCCACAGCTCTGTAGGTTGTAAAGACTACTTGAAGGGTGCAAAACCCATATAAGTCCCTGATAGGCAACAACAACAACAACAACCCTTTCAATTAACTGTCTGACTCTTCCTCGCCTCCTCCTACTCCTTGGGCACTCTTGCCGCCTGCCTTCCTTCCCTCCTCTTCTTCCTTATCTACTCCCCTTTCAAGCACATCCCTGATCCTAGGGCACAAGGTCCCCACCCAAACCCTGAAATTTTTTTTCAAGACCCCTATTCGCAGAGAAAATAAAAACCATTGTGCGAAAAAAAACAGGTCATAAAAAGCTAGATGAGAAACAGATTAAAGTCACATGTAAAGCTTGGCATATTTCCTATTTACTTTTTAGTATTTGTACCAGTAAATTATGTTTTGGTACTTTTCCTGAATAGAATGAAAATAATCTATTTTTGCACAACAATCTCGTTTGCATTCCCTATCAAATACTTACATGCAATTGCCCTAAAACGGGGTGGAGGAAGAGCATGGGTGGGTGTGGCAGGGGGACTATCTGGACTTGTTGGTGTCCCATAATTCCGCTTGTCGTACATTGCTGAATCTTCCTTCTGAACGGTAATATTATGTCGAAAATCTGTGAATATGAAATCAAATTGGCTAAATAAGAATC
>JAUKPP010305974.1:0-14078 GCA_032273245.1 Phyllaplysia taylori
CCCCCCCCCCCCCCCCCCCCCCGACCCCCCGGCAAAATGTCGTTAGATGTGGAATCACAGGGAGGACAAGGTAGAAGTATTTCAATGTCATCCCAAACTGCATCATATCTGCACCCCTCAAGATCCAGAGGAATAATATCACAGCCAGGCACTGTATGATATGTTTGGTTGTGGTTTCATGGCTCCTTTGACATTATAAGGTCATATCTGAGCTAGGGTTCCCTACGATTCCTACCTTGTGGGTTGGAAATCCACCCTTTGTTTCGCAGCTCTCGGATGCAGACGGTGGAGGACAGAAGAAAGCAGGAAAGATGGAGACGGTTGGGACAATACACCAACAAAAAATGTAACACATAGAAATTGAGTGTGTGGAGTATGAATGACATTTCCCAGTTGAAGGGCATTCCTTTCCAGCAGGTGGGTAGCTCAACCAACCACTTACACATATTCCAAGCCCGTATAGTAGGAGAGTAAGTCAACAGAAATATGTACTCACTCTTCTGACTTGTCCGAGCGGTTGCCGTCGTTCCACGAGGATCTCCCTCCGCCAGTCTTGTAATCGTGCGGCAGCGTGGCCCGGGTCTGGCTGGCGGGTCCCTCGTGACGGCTGAAGGCGTGTCCGCCCGACCCGATGCCGGCTCCGCCCCCAGAGCTGGTGGTCCCCGTACTGGCCGTCATAGCTCCGCCCCCTACTCCGCCGCCGCCACTGCTGCTGCTGTTGTTGCTGTGGTTGGGGCTGCTGCTCGAGTGTCCAGAGAAGGTCTGCGACTTGGACATCTGCCGGTAGCCCTCGATGTAGCGGTTCTCCTCCAAGATGGCCTCGCGCGACACAGCGCCCACCGTACGCCGGTACCGCTTGCTGGGAGACCTGAAGGGGCGCCACAGGGTGGGAGGTAGGGAGGGAGGGGGAGGTAGGGGGAGGTAGGGGGAGGGATGAGGAGGAGGAGAAGGAGGAGGAGGGACCGAACAAGGATACAAGACCAGACGGTTAGACACATTCTCTTGTCTTCTTGACCAATAACAACATTGCATGAATCAAATCTTTTTGGCAACTTATTTTCCATCTAATAAGTACATGTACATATTTCTAATCATATTCTCAAGACATTTCATTTTCAATCAAACATTATTTAAGAATTTTCTCCATTTATCTGCGGTCTGATATGCCTCTGTGCACTTAATGAACAACAAAAATATTAATGGAGACTGTTTCTGACAAACATGATGCGATGTTATAATTTCAAAATACTGTTAGCAGTTGTTTAACAATTCTTCAGATTTCACTACATTTTCTTTTATTCATTTCTAGAATACAATCATGCATTTTAGACTTACTAGATCTACACATTCTCGAGTTAAAATGCATCAAATCAAGACTTGTTAGAGCAGACAAACGTCACTGACTTTATAAAAAAAAGTAGTCTTTCTCAAGGTTCCATTTTTTCCAATTTAAGAATGCATCTCAATATCTTTCTCAACTTATATTCTTCACTTGGACCTAAATACAATAGTAGGTACAGAGTGTTGAAAATTTCTACCTTGTATTCCTGAAACCTTACATATTGTTGAACATGATTTTTGTATGTGTTGGTTTTTGTTGTTACTTTATATACGAATAATTCAAATAGTTCTTAGATTTGAAAGTCTCTGAGGGGCGACGGAGGTGGTACAATGCTTCCCTGCCACACCCTTATCTACAGCCAAACAGGAAACAGTGGCCTTTGTTATTTACTCCTTCATAATGTTATGGTTCCTCTAAAGCCCGATAGAAACCCCAGAGTTATCTCTTCATTGAGCTCACTTTCATTCTTAAATCCACCCCTCTACAAACACGTCAAACTTCATTATCATTTTGAGTCAAACGTGGCGAAAATGTTAATAAAAAATGCCATGCAAACAAAAATGTATAGCAGGAAACCGTGCAACAAAACTGAGGCATTCTGGGGAGGGAGAAGAAAATCCAAAACCTCTTTCCACCCACATTAGGAATTAGCGTGACTGAGACAAGGAGTGGTTAGTCTCCACAACTAGGCATGCTCGGCTTAGACCCGTGCAGCAGTCCATAGAGGAACGCACCGTACACGGATGCCTCTCAAGATGCAGCACAGTATGTCCACTATATTAAAGGCGTTAGAAGTTGTCCAACATTGCATGGCCAAATAAGGCTGATACACACGATTACATTAATGGTAACACTTTTTCCAAAAATAAAAAAAAATCATGCTGGGTTATTTGTTCAAGGCATCAAGATTGCAGTCGTTCTCAGTCAGGGAGTGGGAAGAAAAGTGGGGAAAATGTCTAAGCTTCAGCTTTGTATGCCGATCTCTGAATAGACTAGAAGAGGGATTTTTAATTTTTTTTTTCCGTTTCTTTGGTGAAGGTTTCACTGCACTACCAACATTGCAGGATCATTTCACTCAGTAACGGAACAGGATTAAGACAAAAGTGACACGTAGAAAGAAGTAGAGAAACCACACCAGAGCGCCCGCCAATCACCCATGCCATTGAGTTGATTCAATTAACTGATCATTGGTAAATGTAGGTAAGTATGTAACTTGAAGGGGGGGGGGGGGGGCTGATGAAGTTCCTGAGCACTGTTTATTGTGGAATGTTTGAAAGTTTACTGTATAACTAACTACAACATGAAAAACGAATCAATTTTTCTTTGTCAGGTTTTTTTTTAAAAGTGTGAGGGGGAAGGGAAGGTGTATTACCTCACATTTCACTTCTTCCAACTCTAAAGCTTCTTCAATTTAAGTTCTGGAGGTTGTAAAAGAATACAGAAGATACATCCTCTTCTTCTATCACCACACCATGAAAAATGAAAGAGCTCCTGAAGTAGAACTACCAATCTACCAAAAGACAGCGTATGCTTGGAGGAGGAGACCAAACTACATAGTACTGATGCCATAGTGGCCAGACACTAGACATACACAGTGGACTAGGTAAAATGCCTCAGTACTATTTTTAATGAATTAAGAGTATGTGAAGTTTAGTGCACACGAACAACGATCATATTTGTATGACAAAACTTG
The DNA here is from genome assembly GCA_032273245.1 of Phyllaplysia taylori. NCBI lineage: Eukaryota > Metazoa > Mollusca > Gastropoda > Aplysiida > Aplysiidae > Phyllaplysia > Phyllaplysia taylori. The sequence goes on from JAUKPP010305974.1 coordinate 3,036, forward strand.
TATTGAGTTTGTTATTTTATTGTGCGTATTATTTCATTAGGAGTTTTGGTTTTTAGAGTTACATTTGACTGAGATGCAAAAGATTATGCTCAAGAGCACATATTACACGCTTTGTTAGAGTATATGAGGTGATAGATTCACTATCCCTTGCATTTATAAATAAGTAATAATGTTACTCTCAGAGTATGTAACTCCATCATTTAGGAAATGGTGAAAAACACTGCCATAGCTTGTGCTACAAAGCTGTTGCCATTACATGTATTGTGTAAACCGTAATCAAACTTCAATAACTAAACAAATTAAATGACTTAACAAATGGATGGAAAACAAATTTTGAAGCTCTAATAAGAATCACAGCTACTACAAGTTCAGGGATCAAATAAACGACAACAACCTGGGAAAAATAACAAAGCAAACTGGCCGGATATCCCCATGATTTGTTAGCACTGACAGACAGTTGTGGACAGGTCAAATTATGCACATCTTTACAGTTAAATAAGTTCAGATGGATATGTTGGCCACACTATTTCCACTGAGAAGTTTCCATTATATGCAAACCAAATTTTCAAAGCCTACTTCCACATAAATTCACACTTTTTTGTCACTTATGTAAGAACAAAAGTTAATGAGATCTTTTTCTTCATGGAGCCAAAAAATATTGTGAATATTTCTCTGGGCGAAAAAAACGAATATGACTTTTGTGGACCATCTCCACTTATTGATCAAGGTCACAAAGTTGACAATCCTGTACACCTACAATTTAACCTTGGAATTCCCATTCTGTGTTTTACAACTGTCTGTCTTTGCCAGTAGAGCATGGCCATACCCGAGGGCAAACAGTGCACCCTGACCAACTAGAAGTCCTGTAATGGCTGGACGAGATCTTCACTTTTATAGTAGTTAACTCTTAGAGATCTTCGACTCATCTCGATCTGACTACCCATCAAAACCCTTGACACGTTCTCAACAACGCAGTTCTGTGAGAATTGAAGACATTATGTCTTGAGTAATTGGATGCCTAATTCTTTATACAGAGAAAAGTGGAGCTTGGCATTCTCTTCTGTATGCAGATAAGAATGTACAAAACATCTCTCAGAGTAAAAAATATTCCGTATCACCGTGTAAATCGAGCAATAAAGAATCCACCCCTACCAAAATGAATACATGATAATTAATCAGAAGTAAGCAAATCAGACAATCAGTACTGAGTCCCACTGTCTGATAATCTTGTGTATAGATAAAAATGAATGTCAGTCCAAAACTTCAATCAGTTTCATCAGAGACACCTTACCATAAGCCTTCATTCCAAAGGGTATTATATCTTCTGACAATGCAATCTCACTTCACCCTGAATCATTAAATTCCGACCGAGGTGTTAACAACTGACTGCCAGACCAACCAAGATGTCACAATAAACTGGTCCAACCTCACACACACTTGTACGAACAGAACCATCTTAGCGAAACCTTTCTCTTGATACCATGCTAAGATCTTCACGTCCAGCCATTACTAAGGCACCACTACCACACCGTTCCCCATGATTCATCAGTTTATTGGGAGCTGCTGTACAAAACAGCTATTTATCACAATAAAAGAGCAGAGGAGATTGGTGCTGACCAAAATGATGTGTGTGGGGAGGGGAAAGTGAATTGGGGGATTTGAAAAAAAAAAAAAAAAAATTAAAAAAAAAAAAATCAACTTTCAGTCAATTTAAAAAGTAAATATTAAAAACTCACTTCTAGCTGCCTACCTTGAAAATGACCTCTCTATTTTGGCCCTTCTCCTACTTTCTTCTAAAGATTGAAATTCTGTTCTACCACTGCAACAAATACATTTGGTGTAGGTGAGATGACTAGTCTAGCATACAGTTCACAACACACAAGTGAAGAGCCTGCCCCTTACTACAGTACAGGGCATTTTCCATCTCTCTGTTGTACACTTTGGGCGCATGCCTTACTTCACTTTTCCCCCCTTAGGTTTCTTTCCTGATAGAACAAGCTGGACCATTATACTAGGAAAGGAGAAAAAAATACAGTGCGCTGTCTGCATAATCCGAATTGATTCCAGTCACCAGCTTTTCATGAATTTCATGTGGTCTTCCCACTCTATATGTGTTAAATTCCTAAATAGGCATATCTTGTTTTAGAATTCAGCTTAGAAGGGAAGCACCTATCTTGCAACATCAAAGAAGAAATAGATCTTTCTCTCTTGCCTCTCCATAATGAAAAACTCCAACCCCTTAATACTGTCTGTAATAGGTCAAGATTCAGTGGATCTCCTTTCCTTAGTACCCTTTCCTAAATGCTAAATCTACCTGGAGTTTCATTTTGCTCTCAATTCTCAGATGTTACTAATGATTGACTTTCCTGATTGTCCACTACAATTATTACTTTCATCCCAAAAAATTGTATCCAAAAGAGAAATCGGCAACAAAAGAATAAATAATGGGGGTCTTGACTAAGGAGAAAATGAAATACCACAATAGATTCTTTGCCCTCTTTTTTTCTTTTGTTGGAGAGTATTTTTTTTTCTCCTTTGTTTTTACATTTCTGAAGGAATTATCCAGTTTGTAGTTCGGGGCAGGCTACATGATGATGGATGAACCAAAGGGCTATGACAGTAGTGATGTGTGCCCGAGTGTGTATGACTATGTGTGATTGTCAGTGTGTGTCTCTTTGTAGGTGTGTGAAGGAGCATGAGCCGAATGAGACAATATTGTATAATCTTACTGTGGGGATGACAAAATGTGCAAATGGACACAGCATAAGCTGCGTGAACTATAAGGATAAAGGTGAAACATGGAGGTCACAAGTTACAACATCATCTCCTCCGTCTTTTAGCTGCCGTAGGTTTTAATGGTCTAGTAGATATAATATACATTATGCGGAGGACAGCAAAACCAGGAACAGAAGGAAAAAGGGGAGCTCAGTTAAAGTAGTGCGTATTACGAGATAATGAATTATATGGAGTACTGGGTATAGTCATTGTTGATTAGCATCAAGAACACACAAAAACAAAAACAAGAGTAAACGAAAAAAAAAATAAGTGCAACACTTAAAATGAACAGCCAAACGTCAGCCTAGAAGGAGAGAAAAAAATATAAAACAATTGTTTTACTAAACATCTCACTGACTGTAACATAAAAACACGAGGAAAAACACACAAGGTGCACAAAGCATAGACTGTGGTGTTGATAATTTATCACAGTGACCCTGGCTTCAAATCAAATAGCAGTTTGATTTCTGTTTGACTTGAATCTGGCCCACGGGAAGCAAAACAAGGGAGACAACACAAGGGGAAGGGACTGGGAGACCAAAATGTCACCTGGGCTTACCAAGGTTATCTCACATTTTCTCAGTGTTTTCAGTGTGGAGGTTGGAGGGGGCATTTCACAAGGACAAGAAAACCACCAGGCAATCATTGACTGACCACACAAACTCAACAAAGCGTTTAATTAGTACCACTGGAACAAAGCTGGAGAGTACGCTACTGTCCCATAGAAATGGGATCTTCTCAAAGAATTCTTCCTCTCAAGATTTCATCTCTTGAAGTTCAAATAAACACATCATATGCATCTTTCGAATAACACAGCATCCGGAAGGCATCTGACTAAGGGTCTGAAAGGCTCATATTTTGAGCTACACAACACTCCAAGCCTTGTTCCTTTATGACATCAAATGACAATTTAAACTTACAGAAACTGGAAAATTAGTTTGAGTAAATTAACCTTCAAAATAGCTTCCATTAAAAATCATATCAATGCTTTCTTTCAATTTTAGTTGAAAATCAAAACCACTATTTAATATGCATTTTCATCTTTCGTCCTAAACTACCTCTCTTGTGCATCTTCTTTACTTCCTCCCCTCCCATTTGGACCAGTAAACCATACTCTTGCACATACTCTGCCATTTTCTTGAGTGCAGCTTCTCTCTTATCTCCACCTGGGACTGATATTGGTATGTACAAAGCTTCTAAGCGGTGCATTTAGTCACTTTTAATACTACTTCGTTGTCGCTGCTCTGACTTAAAGTCCTAAGTCAGCATGTACAAAGCATCTAGGTTACATAGTTGACAAAAGCCATCTATTTCTTTACTAGTCGCTTGAGTCACAGAGTCAGCAAAGACTTGATATAGCACTTCGCAGGGTTTTTTGGTTTATGTTTTTAGTAACTTCTATGAACATTTATAAGAAGTAGTTCCTTGCACACAGGCAAAAGTTGCTTTTGGTTTCTTTCCTTCTTTCAGCAAAAAAGTCTGGCTGGCTAGACAGTGACTAGGAGATAGTCAAGGCTTCGCTACGCAATAAACGCGCATATGGCCCTAGATGCCATTTAGAAACAGTGCACAATGAATCACTGCTAAGCTGCAGCACTTGTCAAACTCAGCCTACCTAGTGTTTTCATTATACAGCAGAAGTAGAGCAAACAAACATGAAATTGCCAAAAATCAACCCTACTGAAACACATGACCTACAAGCCAAATTGAACTCTCACTAGAAATGGCATTCAAATCAGCTGAAAATGCTGGCGGATGATCAAAGCAATGAATCTTTCACATTTAGCCAAAAACAATCATTTTGACACCTACAGTTAGAGCTGAAATACCACAAGCAAGCTATTTATTTCCACAGACATACAAAACAGTCTTAAATTATATTCTACCAAAGTTCCAATATTTCAAATGCTGCTTGCAGCAAACGCTTGGAAAAGAACCTTAGTTCAAATCCATAAACATATGTAAAATGTAACCAACTCAATCATTATGATGTATATTTACAAGCATGATATTTAGATCTACACAATACTACAGTATGTACTCTCGAACATATCATCAAATAACATAAATTATATGTAAACTATTCAATCAGAGCAGCCTTGACTTACCTGTACCTAAACTTTGATCCCATGGAAAATATTTTCTTGGAGGGCGGATGTGGGTGATGAAGCCTGAAAAATGTGTGGTGCTCAACACAAGACTTCCACAGATTCTTACAGGATCGATAGCTCACCATGTTGAACCCTATCAGGTTTTCAACAGGCTCATTCTGAAAAGCAAAAACAGTTTGATTATGACATGTATCACAGTTTATAAATGAAAATGAATCTCTCTGGTAGGCCTTTGTCATGCCATTGAAGATGATCATGAAAAAAAAAAAAAACTTGTCTATTGCTGCATTTAACTTGTTAGGACAGTTTACAAACATGTGGAAATAAGATACTAATCCAATATTGGCCAATGTGTTATCAAAATTTGTAATGGTGTATGCACTAACATTATAGTAAGGCATGACAAATTTCAAGACAAAAAATTAACAAAAAAACTGGGGGGGGAAATGCATGTCCACTAAAAACATTAATTTGTTAGTCCTCTCTCCATACAATCTCAGAATTAAAGTGGTTATAAATTACAAAAAGTTAATACAGGGTTTAATGGCAGAGAGCATACAGGTTGATGCCAGAAATGACTGTATGAATGGTTGAAGAGGCCTGTTTGCCAAAGGCAAGCTGAAAGTGAAACAATGTTTAGACTTGATTCATGCAAGAGCACATTTGTAAAACCCCAGAATAGCAACTCTTTCTGAAAATGAATTTTCGGACTGTGACTGGGTGACATAATATGAGGAATACACAGGCAACTCGGATGAAAAATGTTCTTGATTCCAGAGCACGACGAAAGATTGAAGATGATAGTAAATGCAATCCAACGGCATTACAATAAATTTGAGCTCCAATTGCATGAGCTAACTTGACCATCTTGTGAAGATACTGCTGCCCTCTGCCACTTTCAATTCCAATACTGTGGAGCTGCTCTACTTACAACAACCATTTTGCGAAAATTCCTGAGCATTGCTTATACACAGGTTTTTAAGATGATCGCATATCCACGTAACAATATTTTAATCTATTGATCAATGCTTCCAAAATTTTGTCTGGGACAACCAAACAAACCTCCAATCCCACTATCCCCTATGTAAAACCTTAAATCAAGCAAAGAAATCGATGATGAGAATAAGATCCATGGAGACGATAACTTGTCCCGGCAAAGTTAAGTTGTACAAGTGCCATCATAAAGCATTCATCTGTCATAATAATACGGAAATGAATGTGGTTGTTAGATATAAATTCTACAAATGACACCCCATGGATCCAACATTTGAAAGAAGTAAAATACTTTCAATACTCAAAATGAGCCTTGCCTCGAAAGTAGGTTACAACAACTAGAGTACGTACTGCTGGGGTTTTACTGTAAATATAGGCAACAACATTAAGCAAATAAATCAATCTGCCATGATGATACAACAGTATTTCCCCACCAAGCACTGCACCAAAGCAAGTGCAGCTGCCCAACCTTTCATGCTGACCTCATTGCTGCAGCAGGGAAGCCTGAACTTCAAAACATATTAGGGTTATTTTTCCTCATTTCAGTTTGAAATCCATAGAGAGCAATAAAAAGAATGGTACATGAAGCCAACTACAGCTTGACAGGAATATACAGGGCGCAAAATAATAAAGGCAAAACAAAAAGAAAAAAAAATAGAAACCTCTTTGTAAAATAAATCAACACCTAAAGCTCAAGTTGACAGACAATAAAATTGAAAGAGTACATAGATCCATAAACAATTCTTTAAACAAGAATTACAATGTAAATAAATTTGACATCATAAAAAAGGTTTTACAAAACAACAGAAAACGTCAGACACTTTCTGTACAAATGAATAATGGGACTAAGAGGGCAGATGAAATGTTCATTTAGATGGAGAAACAGGGTTAATCAGTATGAGTGTAGTGTGAAGTTGACATTTGACACACAAACAAAAAGAAAGAGAGGAAGCAACACTACTAAAAAATAAAATTAAAGGGAGCAAACTCGAAACTAGAAAGCACATAGCACGCTGTGTGAAAGATGACAACTTTGTGGAAATCTTACTCCTAGAATAAAGGAGTTGTAACAACAAAAAGAAGATTGATTGAAACTATTGTTGATTGGGGGAAAAAAAAGAAGCCATCGTTAATGCACAACAATGGTATTAAGAACCTATTAAATTGGCCTTTAATCAAAATGCATCCAATATCTGGAACATGCTGCACAAAAAACCCACATTAAACTTAAGTTGCAACCAAAAAAGACTTATAGCTTAATCAAGTTACTGAAAAAAACACAAGGATGACTTACTCCATCATGAATGTCTGAACTGAATACAATTCTATCATGGGTCAATTTTTTTTCTCCACCTACTAGCTAAATAAAAGCCAATAGCTATTATTTTTAGCAAACAAGCCGAATTAAGATGATTTATAGCTGTAGCATTTTTGGGAAGGTTTTCATTGAAATGATACAGATATTATTATGGGATATGACTGGGCAGAAATAGATACATATATGGTGACTTGTTAGTGGACGTAAGCCTTTGTGCCAACATATACCAGACAATACAGCAAAAGTGAAAATTTATTTACTTGAGTCTTTTCTCCTTTGCTTTCACTATCCTCTACGCTATCTGCTACCTGAAATACCACATAGGTCAAAGCACTGACGGGCATGTTTTATCAACATTGGTGTTACATGGTTACCTGAACAGGTCATTCATCAAGAGTCTTATTTCCCGAGAATAACATTGCATATTCATACATCCTCCCATGAAGGCTACAACTTAATCAGTGATGATGCAATACTCATTCCTTTCAAACTTCCGACAGGCACAACAATGCAGTTGGAGTTTGTTGATTATAGAGCTGTACACTGAGGGGACTACAAGTGACTTAACCTAGCAAACTATATTTGCAAATATTTGAGGGAAAAAGTTGTCCAAATTGATTTTAAAATCCCTTGAAAATTGAACATAGTTGGCCCAAAAAAGATAGCTCAGATGATACTGAAAATTTGTTGATGTTCAGCCAGGTTCCAGAGATAACTGCCCAGATGAAGATGAATGAATCAACATAAAACCATCAAACGTTATGAGAAAAATGTACAACAAAATAGTAATTAAATAACTTAGAGCAGCAAACTGTGGTACTGAATTAGCAGTCAACTGAAATGCTTAATGTAACAAAAGTTTCCATGACCACGTTAATCCCAACAACCATTTCAAAATAACAAACAAGAATGCACCAACGAGATGAGAAGCATACAATGTTGTGCAGTAAGTCCTCAAAGAATATTTACTTAAACAAACAAACAATAATTTTCTTGCACAGCATTCAATGTCAGAACAGAATATTCTATATTTGCATAGAATGTGTTTCCAAAAATTGGTAATTGTTGCATGGTAGGATGATTCATGCATGTCAAATTAGAAAACATACAACTGATTGAAAAAAAGGAGCTGTGTATTCAGATCATGAAACAGGTAACATACCTCTCTCCGCAACTGAATAAAGAACTGCTTCCTCTTGAATGAAATTTTTACAATTTTGGCCCTGAAAAGAAAAAAGAGAAGTTCATTTATGAAAAAAAACAAGGCAAAGTAAAAGTAAGCTCACAAGGATATGCACACGATAGTGTATAATCTGTGACCTGTTTGATTACAGAGTGAATTATACTAAGAAAGTAAAACAAGCACCAGAGTCATGTAATGAGTGGGTTTCCAAGAACATAAACAGATCAAGACCATCAAGCAGCAAAGGAGCTGACTCACCATGAAAACGTGTTTATCTTCAGGTTGTTCTGGAATACAACAAGCCCAGCAGATGTCACTCCAAGCTGAATGTCAATGTTACTTTGGTCCTGAAAGCACAAAACACACAGCACAAACCAGATGAGCTTTAGCCTGTGCTAACTACTATGACGTTGCAATACTATAGTACATACAGAATATAATGGGAAAAGCTTGCCACTTCTAAGTTTAAGAGTGTATTTAAGAGTAAAATGGTCAAACCTTGCTTTTTGCAACTTCAGCGTGTGAACCAAATTCGTGCCAGTTTGCAGTATGCACAAAATCTATCGCTCCTATTACAACCAACTTTGGAAATTCTCAGGCTATAACAGCCAAAGAAGCTGGTGCCTCTATAAACAATTAATTTCAAACCACCTAACTTCAAACTATGGCAATTCTCTCCTTTCCTCCATTCATACAAATTGTATTAGACAGATATCAACCTTAAGACATCAGGAAAAAGGTTTATATCATCCAAAAGTACACTTCTCTTGGCAAAGAAAAATATGACTTACCCTTGCATTGTGTAAATCTACTCCATACATCTCTAACCGCTTTGCTCTTTCTAAAAAATTGTACTCTGCGTCAGCGGGGGTCTGACTCCTGTAAATAAGAAAAATCAGATGATACAGGTTAAATGAAGATGATACAGTAATCAGTTCAAACACCACACTAGGTACAATCATGTTCGGCAAAACAACAATTGTTTAAAACCCTGCCCAATCAGAATCGACACAAACAAACCTGTGGCTATGAAACGTAAAAAAAAGTTGTTGCGTGGCTCAAATTGTTTCAAACAAGTTAGTTTTATCATAATTTGATAATTTTATTAGATTTTTTCTACGCACAGAGCGCATTACTCAAAAAGTTATAATGGTTTTTCACGCCATAAAATTGCACCAACTCACAAGAACGGAAGTAAAATAAAAAGACACCATTTGAATGTGAAATACATCACAATTTATAAGAAAAACATTCTTTGTCTCACTTCCGACAAGTATAGCAGGCGGCACATAAATAATGGCGTACACTTGCATTGATATTGGCTGTAATACAAGAGGATTTTTAACTGAGGATGGGGAAAGGATGCCAATGCATGAAACAAGCTGAATGCCAGGCCAACTCTGTCTCAACAGTCTGACAACTTACATAATGTAGCCTGGTAATAATAAGAAATAGCAGCTTACGATGCTGTTGTGCTACCACTACCATCCTGAGGCTTGAACATTCGTGGTTCTAGAAGAGATGGTAATCTACCGATAGGGTAACGATAAACCCACTAGATCTAGATAGAATCTAGACTACTAGGCCTATACTATTCATTTAAAGTCCACAGAGTAGGCCTAAAGTAAAGAGCAGGCGGGGTCAGTCGCAGGCGAATCCAAACGCGACAGTGATTCCTACCACAGTGACCTCCCTTGCTACACATAAGCTATGACATCACAATTTATAAATTCAAGCTCTTTTTTTTCTTTTGACCTTTCAGCAAAGTTCAATTTCGAGTAACACGCGCGTATTGACGTTTCATAGCCACTTTAAATGTGTTCGTGGTTTATTTTGGTTCTGTGCCCCTTGTAATGCTGTACTGTCATTTCAGAGGTGGACTACTTCCACCTGACTGTCAGGGCCAACATATGCTGAAAGGCACACAACATCCCAGCAACAAAGTACAAATGTCTATCCAACGTGGGGATCAAACTCCCGTCTTCTGCATGATATGCTATAAGCCTAATACAGTGGATATGCAAGTTAAAACATGGACATTTAGAATGTGAAATGATCAGGGGTCATACGGGTCCTTGGAATTTTTTTTCCAGGACACTTCTAGAAATTTCAGGACACCAAACCCATGAGCAAATAGCATTCATCTGATTTTAAATTTACATGATCCCTCCCCAAAAGATTTTCTGAATGGCAACACTTACTACAGAGTCGCCACTATAATGCCAACCTCAATTATCTCTGAATCAGTGAGCAGAACAAAAAAAAATTACTTCTATACTGTATGCGAGGAAATGCCCATTCTAAAAAGTATCCACCCTATTCTACTACCACAGCCCCAGCAGTGTGGGGTGTTTTAAACACTTATTGCATAACAATGACAGGCTATGTTTCAAACATTCTATCCATTGTATAAACAAGAGTAGATAGAGAAATAACAGAAATTATGGTTTAAAAAAAATAATAAAATTAAAGCCAATCTGTTTCTAGTCCAAAGGTAAAGATATCAGGAGTGTGCGCATTTTTTGTGTGTGCGTGTGGTGGGGGAAATGGGGAGAGGTGGGCAGCATCAGAATAGAAACATGCCCCCATTTTCCCATTATAATTTGCAATATCCAAGGACAGTGGAAGGTGTGGAGAAGGGGGGGGGGGGGGGGGGGGGCTAG